>JBBPOE010000156.1:0-13061 GCA_038091295.1 Tylopilus felleus | reverse complement strand
TTGGCGCCGCAACGGCCTGTATGAACGAAAAAGTGGGAGGTTCGAGCCATTCATATAAAGAGAAAATATAAAAGCGTTTGAAGATATCGATATCCTTCGTGCTTGATGTCGCAGCAAATATTGAGAATGCGTCGACCAACCACGCTCCGTGGTGAACGAAGATCTACATGTTCGGTACGGAATGCGGGGCGCTCAGTTCGGATCAGGTATTTCAAACTCAGCGAGTCCGGCAAGGCGCCAACATTCGAACTTTTGCCCATTTGTTCGCCTAAGCGTTGCATGTGCTACCAGCACTCAGTGCGGTTTTTCGGCTTTCCATCACTTGGACCCGTCCCTCTCCTGCGATGACGTGTCTTACCTCTGCCACCTCGCAATGCTTCGCATCCCAATCCCGAAGCGATAGACCCCCTCAGGACCGAGGACCTCATAATGATCTGGCGAGAGTCACGACACGACGAGGGCCACATACGAGTGTCTTCGCATCGAATGGCCCCTAAGCCCCTTTTCCAGCTGCAGCACCGTCCACTTCACGCTCTGTTTGCATCTGGGTTTCACGTCCTTGGGTTCGTCGCACGCAAGAAATCCTAGGACAGAGAGACGATATCCAACTTGAATGTTCGCCCAAACTTCTGAACGCTCTTGGGAGACATATTTGGCTTGGCTGTTCAGGTCGTGGGGTGATCCGTACTGCAGGAACCATGATGGGAACAGAATTTTGATGACGTCATGAGTGCTGATAACGTTTGTTTCAGAACGTCTTCTTCAACCTTAAATTTAAGCGGACTGCGTTCATACAATATAATATGATGGGCTCCGAGTCATTGTCCGCGCGGGAAGATCAACAAGTCGAGTAGATGGACCCATTAAAACCGTCGATCTTGGTCTGTTCTCATTGCCAGACTCGATGAATGTTTCTTATCATTCGTCATAATCACGCATTTATCGTTCGGACCCGGACGTCACGATACGGTTCCGGCGGCTCTCCAAGCGCTAACGCTATCCCCGGTCTCCATGTGATTACCACCGAACTAGACTCATAGCCCCTCGGGTCCCTAGGAACAGGATAAGATAACAATGCCTCGAGACTAGTAAAATCAACCGCTCCAGGAGAACACTGGATATTTCTACGGACTGCACAGTTGCGCGACATGTCCTTTGTAGAAAACGATCACTATAATTTGCCATCTTACGGGCCAGGGTTCCTTCATCTCCTTTTGGCTGTCGATAAGGCAAGAGCAACTGGTGTCGATCATCACCAAACTCTGGGGACGACATCGCTTGGAGCACATCGATTGCGTGATTGCTCGACTACGATACCACCCCTAGGGACAGGGGTCCATTATGGTGCAGCGGTGGATTATTAGCGCAACCTTGGCCCATCAGAAAAGCAAGATCAGCTTGTGATTACCGCACGGTGCAGACCTGACTCGACGTCCACATGCAATCTGAGATTTATGGAACAAACCGGGTCGTCCGCAGGCGACTTATCGGCGTAAAATTGGTGAGCTAGATTTGTGACATCGTGTGACAAGCGCGCTGCACCAAAATCACATGTCAATCCGCAAAAGTATATGAACCCTGTCCTCCGCGTCACATTCACATTCCTCCTCTCATTCCCTCGTTTCGAGCACGCTTCTGTCATGGCGGCCGCTACAGAAATCCAGCCTGAGGCCCAGCCTCAGCCACAGGTCCCCGAGATCACCGTGCTGAGCCGGGTCGCTTCCATCCCTATTATCGCGTCCTCCTTGGACCAGATCCACTCGACTCTTTCGTCAAACGTGCTTACCCGCTCCCCATATCAGGCCGCTCAGGCCCTCACACAAACTGCATACAACATCTCCCAGCCACTGCAAACCCGCCTCGCTCCGCTTATTGTCTCTGCGGACGGCTATGCTAACAAGGGACTTGATATTATAGAGCAAAAGTACCCATATCCCTTCAACGTTAAGCCAGAAGAAGTAGCCTCATACGTACGGCAAAGTCGTGACAGCGTCGTGTCCTCTGCGAACGAGCGGTTCGACAAGAACGTCAAGTCCCCTGCGGTCGGGGTTGCGGAGGAGATTGATAAGGTACCTCACACGTGATCCCAGGCACCGAGAGATACTGACAGAACACTACAGAAATTCGCCCCTATTGTCGATTATTTCGAGAGCGCCGTGAACAAAGTTGGGAGCGACTCCGGCAGAAGTTCACCTACCTCGACGTCGTCGGAATGCCAGTATCAGTACCAGCGCATATATGCGATTTCCAAGCACCTCAAAGACAATGTTTATGTCTATTCCTCGGAGCATCTCAAACAACTTCAGCAGCAAAGCGTCATTGTGTGAGTAAACGTCTTTCGTATTCATTATGCGTGCTCATTTGTATGCAGTCAAAAGGCTATCGAGACCGCCAACTCCATTCAGGGGCTCGCCTCCGCGTCTATCACTGGCGCTCAGACGCGTATCCATGCTCTCTCGGATAGCATGCTTCAGGAGCTCCAGAAGCTGCAACAATCTACTGCCGCGCTGCCACAAACACTTCAGTCCACCTATCCCGACATCTCCAAGGCTGTTACGGATCTACGCAGCATCATCACAACTCCGGACCTGTCAGTTGGCGACAAGGTCCACCGCGTCGCCAAGGAGGTGAGGGAGGGCGTTCGACCGATGCTCGAGAAAATCTCGCAGAGAATTGGTGACCTCGCCAACGTAATTGGCACCAAGAAGGAAGAGGTCAAATCCACTTCACAGAATGACAACGGACGCACGGAGCAGTAGTGTCGCTCGTGTCCGGTTCTTCTATATTATTATATGGTTCCCTCGGTTAATATCTTATGTCCTAGATTCAAACTTTAGAATGTTTTCTTTCACTCTCGGCCTCGTGTATCGACACGCATGCATTTTGTACACTTTCTCATTTTCATGTTCGTCACTGGGGTTTCTGCATGTATGCACTATGTTGTCTCGGAACGACTGCCGTCACGACTTTCAATGACATGTTTCTTAAATTGCTACTTGTCTGGCTCCTATGATACAGTTCAAGCGTACAAACGACCAAGCTTGAGTAATGACAATCCATACGAAATTGGTGGGCTCGGATTGGCGTGAAATCCACTTAATGCCCTATAGTTGCTAAACGTACAGTCAAATGACACGAGGCGTGAAGCGACAACTTCCCAGAGCATGACAAAGACGAGAAGGGCATACCGCATCATCGATGCTCTTCCTTTCGAGGCGAGACAAGCTCCGACCACTGAAACGCGTCCAAGCTCGAGATCGAGTTGCGCTTGTCCGCAGTGGTCGCCACGATGCGCGGGCTGGCGCTCAAACGCATGCTCGTCCGGCTGCTCGAGCGAGATCTCGCGGAGAGATCGTGAGAGAGTGCTGAGCGCGAGGATTGGGAGGACGACGACGAGGCGCGTCGGTGGCGCATGCGTTGAGTCGGGTCGACGTCGGATATGTGAGCGATGCGCGCAAAGAGGGAGAGGACTTGGTCGAAGTGAGAACAGGGCGAGAGAAGAGGGACTCAGGCTCACTATCGACGATGGAGACGATCCCACAAAGACTGCCGCTTCCACTTCCCAAGTTGGAGGGGGAAGGGGAGGAAGAGAAGGGAAGGTCGTTGTCGGTGATGAAGAGCCGGTGTGAATTAGCTACAAGCAGCAGGGATCAGGGTACATGCATGGAGAGAAGGGAGGAGACGGACTGGCGAGAAGCTTTTGGATGGTGTATGAAAGCGTGCTGTTGGGGAGTACGGCGTATACTGCGCAAGGAATAGCATCGATAATACAGTTGGAGGGAGGAGATAAGTCCCCACCTGGATATTTATCGACACCGTCTGTCAGCCCATCAGGCTCCTATGCGGGCGTCAATGTCGGATCCAGACTTGAACGACGGCGTTCAGACCTTGATTTGCGCGATGAATTGGTATACGGGTGTGGAAAGTATATGATTGCTTTGGGAAGGAACCACGATCTAGGAGGAAGAATCAATATCGAAGCAGTGTGTGAGCGTAGCTGAGTTGTAATACTTTGCCAACATCAGTGACGCTGACTGTGCTCAACAACGACCCCGAATCTTCATCGATGACAGCAACACTGCTCACGCCTTGCTCGCTCATGAGTCGCATGACATCGAGGACCCGTGCGGTGCTAGATGTTGCAACGACCGAAGAGTACATGTAAATGGAAGGAAGGGTCAGTGCATAAAGTGAGCTTGTGAGGTAAGATTGGAACGCAGGAGTTCGTTCCGCATATGCCGAGAACCATGATAAAAGAGCCATGTCAGATACCATGCCAAGATAGGTATCGGAAACAGAGGGCGAACATATAAGTACTACGTGTGCGATCAGCATTGACTGGTATGTTAGTTGACGGATTTCCTACTTCTGTGGGTTCCACGGGCGAAGATAGCCAATAAGGACACTATGGTTGCTTCATAGGGTAGAACTTCGAGAAAGTTCTTCTCGGACAAGTCTATTGCAGATCAGAGACCGAGAAGGATGGGGTACAGAGATACTCACTGCTAACTAGGTGGACAGGAACGGGGCCAGAGCGTGCGGCGGACATGATCTGGTCGGCGCGGGAGTTTGCCTTGAGTTCATGGGGAGGAATGGTATGCCGGGTGGCGGCCAAGGTCAAGAACGCGTTTACGTCAGAAAACTGTATCGCTGTCATAGAAGGACACAATCGAGATAAGTGGACACGCACGTCAAAGAGGCCGAGAAATGGAGAGGTCGTTTGTGCGTCTGGCAGTGCCTTGACTGCTAGACAGGATATGTCTTCCTTGAGAAGTAGCTAAAAGGATATATGAGCAAAGCTAGGGGAGACGGGGAGCGAAACTTGCATCACAAGCGTCTTCCACAGTAGAGTCCGCGTCCACAGCCACGATACGGGTGTCGATGAGATCTACGCGAAGAGAGGTCAGTAGCGTGCTGGATGGAGAAAATTGCACGATCCACCTCTGGCATGGACGTGCGCCCATGATTCGACCCATTTCTCTGCCTCTGGGCCTGGGGCGGCTGATTGGGGCAAGGCCGGACTCAAGGGTGACTCGCGGCCAGATGAGCTTCTGGAGTGGGCTAGCGAGGGTCTCTTGTGAGGTGCGATTACGGTTGACTGGTGCATGGTGGTGGTTGGAGTGAGAGTCGAGTGAGGGGATGAGCATGAGCATGGTCTCGATAAAGTGTCACGTTTACGTACCCAGCGTCACTCCAGACATGTCCACTCACCTCCCCGTACCACCCTACCAACTACATCCCCTTATACCCTCAATAACAGCCGGCCACGTCTCATGTGCTCAGGCACTCGGTATGCTCAATACACACCCCGTTGTCCTCTTGACCCATGTAATTCAGGTTCCGAAGTGTACGTCGGATGCACCAACGGCGAGTTAGTCCGTTACGCCCTGCAAGCTGAGCCAGATTCCACCAAGGTAAGTCTACCGAGCATTTTCCGAATGTGCAACGTCATGTCGTCTTGTGTCTGTAGGAAGAGTCTTACTCTCTGCTCTCACGCCAGAGCCTTCCGAGCGGAAAACCCATCGATGAACTCGTCCTTATCCCTTATATGTCCCGTGTACTAATATTGTCTGGTATGCGGTCACAATATTGTCTCACTCCACCTCACTCAACTCGGTCAAAGATCGTCAGATCCACTTTTACACGTTACCTTCGCTTGATCCGGTACCCAACACCAAGCCCATTCGCCACGTAGAGACCTTTGCAGTCGATCAGCACCATCTTTCGCGCGTCTTCCCTACGGTTCACGACATCTCGAGCAAGTTGCAGCCAGTTGACTTTTGTGTCATAAAACGGAACGCTATTGCGTTGTACAGCCTCTGTGAAGAACGTCTCGTTTACTCCCGGGTCCGTCCGAGGCGATGCGATAAAATTACAATGATAATGACGGAACCCTGATTTATACAGGAAATTCCGTTCCAACCGGGGGCTCTGCTAGCACGACGTGCAGGGCAATATCTCTGCGTCGCCGACAGCCAATATTACAACGTCGTCGACTTGAACTCTGCTCAGATGTTCCCCGTTCTCCCTGTTAGTCAGGCGATGGACGATCCAACGCCGGTTAAGCCGTTTATCGTAGTCGTCGGTGAAAATGAGTTTCTCCTGCTGTCGTGGACTGGTACAAGCACCCTCGGTGTCTTTATTACCGGAGAGGGTGACCCCGTTAGAGGAACCCTAGAATGGTGCAGTCATCCACTTTCTGTCTGTGAGTTGTAAAATGTCCCACCATTTGTCCAAACGGAACAAACCAATGTCCACAGGTCTGGACTACCCAAACATTACGACACTCCTACCAAACGGCACGATCGAGATCCACAATGTGGAAACACAATCCATCATTCAGGTCGTCTCCCCGCTGCAAGATAGCGACCCGGTTGCGGATCAGAGAATGGGACTGGTAGCATCTGTGGGCGGGTACATAGTACCGTTCTCTGAACACTCGGAGAAGATGCGAATGACCACGCTGAGATTCGATAGAAAATAAAGGGACCATTTTCGGTGTGTATGTATCCACCTATTCTGTTGTGGACCATCGTGGTCTTTTGTCCACCAAGAATACTCAATCCACGTGACTGAGCGTGTCGCGTTGCTTGTGCCTATTTAGACGCCCACCTCCACCTCGACGCGTGAGTGCTTGTGGACCGTCCCTCCTGTCTTCTTTTTGTCCCACTCCCACTCATGGACTGCTCATCCCCACCGCCATATCCCGTCCTTGACGACTCGGACGAACCTCTCGCCCCTGTCCGTTCCCCTAGCCGTCTCGACTTTTGCATGGGTGACCTGGAAGAGGACGACCACGGCATGGAGTGGTCCTGCACCGTATTTCGCGGTGATTTTCCATATACGTTCATCGACGAAGATATTCTGGCGGTCGACATCGCACCGCACGATCAATCCTGTCTCCTAAATGTGGACGGCGGCGAAGATGATCCACCACAAGCTTCGGGTTCACATGCAGACGAACAGACAGAAGCACCACCCATGTTCTTTGCACCCCCAGATCCAGTGGATCAGGTCGTCATTGAACCTCGATCTCCAATACCAGTTCGTCCACCTTCGGTACAAACCCACACCGAAGCCCAAGAATCCCAGCCGCCGTCCCGCATCACACCGCAGAGGCTCAATTACCCTCACCACGGTTTATCCCGCAGTGCCCTTCTTCAACAAAAGACCTTTTGGAATTCACGGCATGAAGAATGGGTTGAATGGCAGTCACGCACGGAGCAGGGTGAGGTTCAGTGGCAGGAACCGAAGACAAATGACGCATATACGGGCCTCGCTATCGCCCAACCACGCGCCATAGTGAGTCCACCACCATATATGCGCACCCCTCCATCAGGACTGGAGCGCGACCTTGCAAGCCACCCAGCTAGAGGCGCCGAACAGGGCATCCATGCATCCATCTACCCCCGCGTTGGAGATATCTCGGCGTTGAGGGACCCATACTCTGTCAATATGGATCGTTCTTTTTTCAGGCTCCCTCTCTGGACGCTTCACAAGATGTTGTACTCGTTCGATATGCAAAGGAGAATTGGGTTGTTCTCACCACCTACGCCTGCATACAATGCAACGAATGCCGAAGCGTCCACGTCCTCATCCACGTTGAGCTCGTATGGCTCGACCTCGGAAGACGAAGAATCCGACGCCACCCTCGTTGGCGACAGCCCTGTCCCCAAGGACCAACCCCTCCCGAACCCCTTGAAGATCGCTTCCCCTCCACACAGTCCGCCCTCATGGGACAGCCTTTGTGGATGGGAATCATGGTATTCCAGGTGGCAGCTGTTGGTCGGCATCTTTCAATACGACCCCACTAAATACGATGCGTCTTATATCCAAACGACGTTGGAAGAGCCTTTTGAGCCCAAGGCAGTCCCGTCATCGCCTCCCAGGCGCATCTTTCACTTCACTGTTGGGGACGAAGACGATGACGATGACGAGGATTACGGGACGCCCATTGCAGATTCGAGTTTTAGCGTGGATTTCAACGAAGAATGCGAGAGAGCCCTGGCGTTTTATAACCGAGAGATGAAATGAAAAGTTGGAAGGATTCGGGGTGCGTCGGAGGACACGGAATTCAACATACACTGTATAGTTTTGTTACAATCATATCTAACCGTCATCACTTTATTGTATATTTAATTATGCTACCAACGAACCACGCCAAACGATGCGTTTCTCTTGTTTGCTATCTCAGCTTGCCGGAGCAGCTCTTACATAATATGGAGTTACGCTCCTACCATGCGACCGACCAGGGGGCATAAACACCATGTACTTATCATACATGCGAGCAGACTTCCGCCATCAAGTCATATAGATTCGTGAAGCACTATGCCACCGGCGCACGGACAAGCTCCACATAACGCGCCGTAAACGAGACCCTGGCGAGTCTCACCTGTTCACGTCGATCAGCAAGAACGGTACTCTTTCACTACGAACGCAAAGTAAACGCACATAACGATACCACGTCTCGTCGTCCGGAAGGTGAGGCAAGTCCGATGTTTTCGCATCGACCGGCATCCTAACCCTCTGTCGGCATACACCACAGGCCAGTGCTCGGTATCGGCACTATGTCGGGAAGCGATGGATACGACGACGCACCTGAGGCAGAATCTGGTGTCTCAGTCGACGCTTGAGCATCCTCTGGCGAAGCTCCTCTCCCAGCGAGCTCGTTTTCAAAAACCTAGAAAACGCTTTCGAGTTGTCGTACGCAGCGTCGAGCGGCGCTGTTTCCGTCGCTTTCGCGCCGGCGACTGTCGTCCCAGGCGGTACCTGTCATGTGTAGAACGCGTGAACGACGCCACGTCTGGAAAGAAAAAAAGGAGGTCACCCTTCCGAGCTTGATCAGCTTGTCGATGATCGGGGCGGCGAGAGCGTCGTTCGCGCCGGCAACGCTGCCTTCCTTTTGAACGGTTGTCCAGTCGGGGAAGAAGCCAACGATCGCAGCCGTATCTCCCTCTGCTAACAATGCCGTCCACGACGACAACGCGTCCCGCATATACCCAGCGTCCGCGAGCGTGTGAGCGAGGTCGATACGGTCAAATCGGGTACGCGGCGTGAGGTTGTGTCTGGAATACTTGCCGCCCGAAATGTCTTGAGCGAGCGTATGCGGGGTAGTGTTGAACACGTAGAAGGTGACGTCGAGTTCGCGGATTCGCTTCGCAAACGTGCGCAGTTGGTCGGAGAGGAAAAAGTACAGACAGCCAAAGATGTCTTCGGGTTGCGCCCTATATACTTGTCCTGACTTGACGATCTCGTTGGGGCTATAGTGCGTACGACGTCAGTATAGAAGGCGGAACGGGACGTTTTCGACGTACTCCCAGGACGCAAGTGGGTTCTCGATGCTATTGTAAAGCCAAGCGCCGTGTGGTGAAAATAGGGAGCCGTTAGGCACGGTATGGTGGTCGCTGTTGGCACTGAAGGGAAGGACAGCTCCAGATCGCCAAAACGCCATAAACGCGAGGCTGTGGCAAGGCTTCGCCCCCGCAAGCGCTCGATTTCTGGCATCCAGTCGAGCTGGTGTTGCGTAGACGCGCTCATATTCCTCTCGCGCCTGTGACGTTGACAGGGTGGGGCCTGCAGCATACAACAGATGGTCTGTTATTTCCCGAGGCACCAGACAAGTCAATTTCGCGCGTCGACCCAGACGGACAGAGAGAGGCTCTGTCTCGTCGGTCTGCTGTTGCAGAAACAACAGCAGTGCGGCGAGGATACGAAGGCGGTACTCCTCTGGTAAGAAGACAGAGTACCAAAAATGGAGCGCGATGTCGGCGGCGACTGCTTCGTTAGGCATCGCACCAAGGATAAAAAGTAAAATAATGTTGCGTGACACGATGGTCTTTGAGGTATCGTTGAGCAAGATGTGGAGACGCCCTGTATACTCTGACCCTAATGCATTGACGGTGCGTACGACGTTCCGGAGATCTCCGGATGCTAGACAGGGTGAAGCCTCAGAATGAGCAAAAACGACGAGAGGATAGCTCACCTACAAAAGCGAGGGAAAGGTCTCTCGTCTTGTCCTTTTCGTTGTTTTTGAGATTGACGATATCTACTGCAGGCAGATTTCCAGATCTAGGTTACGTGTGATTAGTTCGCGAATGGTCTCTACGAGATCTAAAGCGAACAACAGTGGGGTTTGTGTGGCTTCTTCACCCAGAGCAAGGGATCCCACGTCGTCGACACGAGAACCAGCATCTTGGAAACCATTCGAACCAGGAATAACATTGCAATCTGCTACTGATCAGTTTGCAGTCATCTGTTGAAAGTACGGATGCACCTCGCTTATGAACATTCCTATGTTCTCTTTCACATTTCTTCAAGACATCGTCACCAATCGGGAACGGGCACCGACGCGAGCCTCACCTGCGAACAGTATGACACCAATTTGCACCTACCACAAGGTAACTTGCCGGGATTTGAGCAATGGTTGATACAAGGTAAGGCCTCGAGGGGCGGGAACGTGAGCGGCATCAGGGTATCCTCGATCGCGTTGCCAAGGGCATCGCAATCAGGCCCTGCAAGTAAGCCCAGCGGTTCGTTTGATTTGATTAGGCAAGTAAACATACTCTCCCCAGACGAGGTGAGTTTGCTAGAACCACTCATGGGTACTACCGTGACTCTGAGGAAATTTGGACTTGGGTGTCTAAATGGGTGACTGATATCACCGTTCGGCACGGAAATATAGTTGAGATAAGTCGGAGGACTTACAACATGGGTCATGAGGAATAAAACGTGTTTGACCTTCCTGGGGACGAACATCGATCAGCGGTTACAGATATGGGGACTTTCTACCTTTCCTACTAGGCCACGCGCAAGAGGTGTGTGAAAGAAGAATGGAAGCATTTCATTGAAGCATTAGCTCAAGCGTTCATGGTTGGCAGGGAGTGCGGAACCATCTGATTCTCGTAAACAACATAGAGGTATCTGTATTGTGTATGATAGGACATCGCCCCCTGGAATTAAGAATCTATCTATATCTTGCGATGGCAGAGCTCGACGAAACGTTCTGACCATGTCCGATTGAGCAATCGAGTCTGTGATGGAAGGTGTATCAGGGATTCACCCGTCTTTGATAGAATGGGTCAACGCACGTAACGATACCACGTTTCATCGTTAGCGAATTCGGGAAGAGCGTCCAATTTAGCTTCGACGGCAGTTTGCAGTCGCTATCAAGGTTCAGCGCTCGGAGTCCATCACGGACATTGTAAACAAAATCACGTACGTGTGGAATGATTCTGTGAACCGTTCTCAGCTGAAATTTGACATTGGCACCACCACGACTCTTCCAATATTTGGAAAATGCATTGGAATTATCATAGAAAGCGTCGATATCATTCATAGTGAGAAACAAGGCAAATCTTGGATCATCAACTAGGCGAATCTTGCGGCAAGTTCAGTCTCGATAAGGCGGTTAGCTCGAAACATACCCGATTGCTCCTCTTCATCAAGCCCAGTGCGGCATCGTGTGCCGATCGGCCAGCAGCCTCAAGACGACCCTTTTCTGCAAACACCGCCCAATTCATGAAGTACCCAGTAAGAGCGGCATTGTCGGTTCTCGCGAGCAGTGGGCCCCAGGAATCCATCACGCCTCGGATACCAGCGTAGTTTGGATCCATGATGTTCGACACATCAATGCGATCGAAGCGGAGGTTGGAGGGAATACCCCACTCAGCAAACTTGCCTTGAGCGATGTTCTGCGCCAGTTCGCAGGCCTCAGTGCTGAAGACATGGAACGTGATGTGATGTTGACGTAGGTGTCGAGCAAACGCCCGTAACTGGTCTGATAGGTAAAAGTAAAGACAGCCATAGACATCATCAGGTTGGGCGCCGTGCGCCTTTCCTGCGGAGAAGATCTCGTCCATGCTAAGTGTGACGTGTCATTCAAGTTGTTCATTCGTGATTTATAATTGAACGGATACCTACTCCCAGGATGCGAGGGGGTCTGCATAATCGGTTTGTAGCCAAACGCCGTCGGAGAAAAGAGAGCTGTTGGGCACGTTGCAATGAGCGCTGAGGGCCCCAAAAGGAAGAATGATGCCGAAACGCCGATACTCCAGGAATGCAAGGCGATGCGAGGGTCTCAACCCCATATACATTCTGTCCCGATAGTCCGCATGAGATGGTGCTCTCCTCACGCGTTTGTACTCGTTGTGTGCTTCTTCGGGGGAGATTAGAGGGTCAACAATTTCCAACATAAGCCTCCGGACGTCATCGGAGACTAGGCAAGTCAGGGTTGAACGAGGACCTAAAGGTGCAACGATTTGGCCAGCAGAATCGCTTTCCTTCAAAAGATTTATGACCATGCATGAAATACGGAGGCGGTATTCCATAGGCATGAAAACAGAGTACCAGAAGTGGAGCGCTATATCTGCGGCGATGACTTCGTCTGGTATTGTCCCCAAGATCAAGAGTAATGCGATGTTGCGGGATACGATATGGGGATTCAAGTCATTCAGGTAGATGTTCAGTCGTCCAGAGTAGTTTGATCCAAGGGCATTGACTGTTGCGTATATCGCCCGAGGCTGAAAGGCAGCTAAGTGGACAAAGGCACCTATGTATGCAAGCTACGCACCAGCGAAGGCAAGCGACAAGTCTGTTTTCAGATTCTTCTCGTTATTTGGCAAGTTGACAATATCCATAGCCGGAACATTACCCCAACTGTCGTCAGACTGTGAGCTCCTACGGTACTAACAGAAGTGAAAACAAGACAGACAGTGAACAGCCAATTGATAATTTGTCTTGGCACCTGTCTGCGAATTCTTCGGCCAACGACATATCGGAACTGACGAGAAAACTAGGTGGACGGCCTTCGCGAATCCAGCCAGGCTTCCAATAACTCGACCTGATAGAATCCTTGCAATCTGCTCAGAGCTCAGGATAGCCGTCATTTCAGGGGTGAATTGAGACTGACCTGACTTGTGAGTGGCCCAATGAGCCGTTTGGCATCCCTGCGGGCGCCGTGAATTAGCGTCTAGCAGTACTCAGACGAAAATGCGATACCTTGGAGCAGTAGGATACTAATCTGCAAGAGCTACATGCTAACTTTCCTGGCTTTTCGCAAACGG
>JBBPOE010000155.1:0-47606 GCA_038091295.1 Tylopilus felleus | reverse complement strand
ACGCGATCACCAATTTCCAAGACTAGGGGCTCAAAATGATCCTGAAGAATGCCTCTATCTGGTGGTATGACTTTCGTCGGGATCTATTGTTTCAAATTATATTCTTAATTCGAAATTGACCATATAAGTAGTGCCCCTAAGTGTGACGCGTGGGTTGAACTAGGCCAGGATCATCGCTAAACGTGGTGTTGTGTAGCTTGATAGAAGGGTTTCTGAAAGGGAAATTGATGCCAACAAGGCACAAGGCTGAGCGCTGAGCCAGGGATAGTATTCCCCGTTTCTGCCGTGGCCATCGAATCACGATGTGAGCACGACTTCGGAGGGAAGCAGGGAAGGCGCAACCCGTGAGAAGAAGCACGGCTGCTGGATGTCAAACCGTCGCGCCTCTCAAATACCTGCCCACTTCTCTCCAGCACCTCCTCGTCCACACTGGCGAAAAAGGTTCCTTCATGCCCTCGTACCCATCTCCGTGTTGAACCCCGCTCGACAGCCTTTGTGTGTGATACCTGTGGTCGTCGCTTCGGCGTCGCGTCCAACCTCAACAGACGCGTCAAACGTCGCATCCTGAAACCCGTCAACGCAGCCAACCGTCCCCAAATGCCCCCTTCCTCACCCGCCAGCCTCCCCTCAGGGTCGACCGATGCCCCCCGCAATCAAAACACTCGAGACATGGCCAACATCCCTGCCATCAAACCACTGCACCCACTGTCCTCACAGACTGCCCACGTCGCATTCCCAGCTCGTACTAGGCGACGCCAGCAGGCGTGCGCACATTCGTCGACCTCACTAAACCTTGCGAACTCACCCCGTATGCACCTCCGACCTCGCACGCGCACATGACATTCCCCCCTCCGACGTCGAGTACCACCAGTTCCTAATCCGGGACAGGTTCCTCCCCGAGTCAAAGGAGTTTATGTTCACCATCCTGGACATCCTGAGGGACAATGAACGGCGAGGACACGAAAGATGACCCTGGTTTCGGTGGCCGAGGTCCACTTAGGTATGAGCTCGTCGCCATTGCGCTCTGAACTGGCGAGCACGTCAACTCATGAATCGTCTCCCCCCCCCCCAAGCTCGGCATTCTCGCATACTCAGTCTTAGAGATCTGGTCCCGCTCTCGATGGGGAAACGTCGATATGGAACAGTATAGGTGGGTACGGCAAGCTCTAGCAACGCAATCGACTGGGATACACTCGGTAACGCAGGCGATCTTCCATGTCCACGCCTGCCTGTGTTGTTTCGCCAACCACATCCACCACTGAACCACTCCATCTCCATTCACTACAGATGTCCCTGTCAGCTTGCGTATCACTCAGGCGGTGCAGGTCGTACTTCATAATCGGCTCGGGATTACCCAGCTATGTATGTCTCCTCCTAGCAGTCCTTCTGTTTATTGGTCTTACACGTGGTGCTCCTGCAGAGTATAACCTGCTCATTCAAGAAGCTTTTGACTCACATGATATAATGTCCATGACCAGCTACGGGCAACCGTCTGTTGTTCTCAAGGCCGAATTCAACGCTTACGGCTATCAGCAACCGCTGAGGACTTTCAAGTTTCACGAAACCCCGTCCACTCACGTTGGTCGAGCCATATACGCTCCCTCGTTCAGAACCATTCACACGATCGCATTCGTCCACGACATCGAGCTCACAAGGACGCTCTGCGAAACGGTGGGCACCCAGTACCTACTTGCATAAGATAAAGGTCTTAGGAGACGTGGCCAGCGTCTCGTCCTCGCCCTCCGCGTTGTCTCCTGAAAGCTAGCAACAGGGCGCCGAACGAGCTTCGACGACCGCTCATGCCGATGGTGGTTATGCACAATAGGATGCAGATGCGGATGCGTGAGTCAATACGGACGTGCACGACAAGGACGACGTCTTAGTCGTCTCGGAGCGGGCGGTCGTGTTGAATGCGCCGGAGCACGACGTGTTCCCTTGACCTGCGAATGCAGTAGCATGTCGTGCATGGAACATGGTGAATTCTTTCTCTTCACGGCCCGTTTGCCTCGTTCGCTGATCTACGTTGGCAGTACTCTGGATGTTAGTCGTTTTTCAGTTTCATGATGTGTTTTTACACCACTCGTCGCATTGTCCACACATAGACGATCGTCTGCATAACATACCTACAGTATCAAATACTACCGATCTTATTCGAAGCAAAGCCGAGCAAGACGGGGAGAGTTGATTGTCAAGAAGAGTTGTGCCGTAAACTACAACAAGCCGTCGAGTACCTCAGACTCTGGAGAAAACTGTGATCACTCGCATGAGGTCCATCCAGGATGGGAACGAGGTCTACGTACATATTGTACTTCGTATGCTTTGTGGAATGGTGTATGTTTCTTGGTTTTCAAGTTATCAAGCAGATAAGTATCTCCGCTGACGACTACTAGTATGAGGCGGTACGCGTAAACGGGTAACGATGTGTCAGCCGGGCATACGGTCGTTTGTATGCATGTTTTCAGTATGCGAAACCTCGGGGGACTTTTGGGAGACAGCGCGAACGAGCGCCCAAGGCACGGGGTAGTGGAGCGTGTACTACTGATCCATATCAGGGAGGAGCAACGTGTATAACATGCGAAGAGGCATACGGACGACAGTTCTCAACACTGACGCTCATCCTTGTTTCGCTAGATTGTGTCGTTACCCATGTCATCGACAATAACGGGTGCGTACTGACAAGATGGGGCCGCATTGATACTGATAGCTGGACAAGAACGTTCCCTGCCCATTAAAATCAACGCCAGGAAGGGTCTACGTGCGGTGACACTCTCAGAAAATGACAAGCATATTTTGAACGGTGGTGAAGACAACATTGAAGTTTGGCGAGTGCAAGACGGACAACGAGTGGCAACGATCAAAGCGAAGGATATCCTCTGTCTCGCCGTGTCGAAGAATGGAAAGTGGGTCGCGGGGCCCGGCCATTCAATCGCCCGATGCCGCCGCGCTCCTTCCTCATGTGCAGCAGCAAACCCCATCGGTACGGGTATCCCACAACAGTCACCACATCCCCCATGCACGTGTCCCCGAAGCTTTTGTGGCCCTCAGAAGAAGCCAGAAGGGGCCACCCGTTGTAACGGAAGATGGAACCAGATAAAGTGTTGTATGAAGGGGACTTTGTACATCTTGATCATCCCCACGTTCACTTTGGCCTACGTTTTCACCTGCGACCAAGGCAGGTGAGACTTGATCGGATGGTATAAGAAGAGAAGGGAACGTACTGCGGACATGTCGTCAAGCATGGGCGAATGCATCGACGCGATGCTGTCTTGATCTCAACACCTCACAAGTTCCATGCGTTGAAATCTAATACAAGGAAAAAACAATTCACTCACGGAATTCATGAAATTTATGCATGCAAAGTACATGCAATCCTTTTCGAGTTCGTCGACGATCTCGGGGACGTGAATCACCTTTGGTGGAGGGTCGCCCAGGACACGTCAATTAGTTGGTCCAGCAGACGTCCGCGGCTGTGTTGAGTCGAAGAAGAACGGTAGGAAATGGTAGTCATCGACTCCCCATACACCATGAGGCCCTGCAGGTTCAAGCCAGTATGCAGACTGGACGGGGCTCGCATGACTTGTACGTACCTTGATGGACGTTCAGCCTGAAGCATCAAAAGTAATGACGCGTATTTACCGCCAGAACACGCGGATGACGAGCGATTTGTGATCGCGTTCATCAACCGATCCGAGTTGTCTTAGACCTAGACGAACCCGCTTTATGAGGACGCGCAGAGGGTGGAACAAGACCAACTCACAGGCAGCATAGGAAATTGAGTTCCATACATTCATGGTTGCCCCATGAGTTGATAAAGTATACGTGTAGTTCAGGGGTAGCAGCATCAGACACGCCAAGTTCGGCGTGGAGGGTAGGCGTTTGCTAGATTTTTACGCCGTCTTCTGGAGCGCTAGGGAGACGATGAAGGCAATGACTCACCTTTTCGACCTCGTCATATAAGACCCTGAAAGTGGGGTTCCCAAAGCGTGATGACTTGGTGTCGATCGGAAGCCTTTGTCCGAGATCGCGCGATGCCCTTGACTTGCTCCAGGATGCTGAGAATAAGTCCTCTACCCTTGCGCAGCGCGACGCGCTTCAACCGCCGACTTGGGAAAGGAGAAGCTTGAAGCAAACGCACGGTGGCATCGATGTCGTCGGTGAGCTTGATGTTGATGACCGATGAGTTGAGTTGTTCGACGAACCGCCAAGGACGGAACTTTCGTTGTGAGGGAGAAGACTTTGGAATCCGTATCTTCACATCTGATGTCGTCGTTAACTTTGGGTTTCATACTGCTGCCATTTGTTTCGTATCACGACCTTGCTTGCCACAAGACATGCACACCACGACCGTGTACGGATTCCCGAACGGTTGATCGCCAACGACCGAGGACATGCGCCGGACGCGTGCTCAACTGCGGTTACTATCTAGACCGCTCTCCTTGGTCGCTCACTAGCGCTCACTCTTCACATTTCCACTTCTGACGTAGATCCCATCCTTTGTCTCGAGTCTCTTTGACATGTACAGTATGTAGGTCCTCGCCTTCGAGCAGAATACGACAAGTTTTTCCCGTCACCCACTCTGCGCTGGAACCGTCCGACGCTTGTCTCGACATCGTAGCAGCCCGCGTGCAGCTCATGCACCTTGCTGACGGTCTTCGCCCCGCTCTTTCTTCACTTGTTCGTGTTCTTGTAACAGACCAGCACTCTGTTCAGCGATCGTGTCATGCTTGCTGGAAACGTGGGGTACAAACTCGCATGCCGCACCTGAGATTTGATGGTACAAATGAAACGAGGACTGACTCGGACAACGTCCAGAAGAATGACAGGTCGATGACCTCGTAAGGCTCAGGTGTTTGTGCCTAAGCCAAGCCACAGTGGATGAGTTACCCGTCCAACGCCCCGATTATCTTGCGCTTGCAGTGGGCCGTTGTAACAGCGTGCTTCAGAACGCCAGAAGCAAGGGACTCGGCTGCTTTCCATCGTTGCTCGACAAGACCAGATTGGCAGCGACTAGAACGTCCTATCAGAGAAAATTTACACAAATTGATGAATATCGACCCACCCCTGAACACTGCTATGTCTCAACATTCCCGAGTGCCGGAATCGTGAAGATGCTGCCCCATGTCCATAGCTGCATTGCTGTCGCCGCGCGCACGGGCGTCAGCTAGGTACCCCGAATCGTCGTGTGGTGAGAATGAAGCATACATGGTGTCGACGCCGCTGCACAGGTCTGTCCGCGTTGGTATAATGTTCATGGTTGGCGTGTCGATGTACCAGTGGTGAACAGCAGATACTGCAGCTATGAGGTGTCGTTGGCTCTAAATTCAGTTCGTCGGGCCGTCCGCTCAGCGCCACGATCGATTTTGAGGGATGCCATGGAGCAGCGAGCGAAGGCGAATTCGAAGATGGTGGCTCCAGTTCGGGCGAGCCGTTGGTGAGATTCAGGTAGAATGGGAAGTGGAGAGTCGAATGCTTCAATGACACGTGCAGGAATGGCTGCTGCGGAGCTAAGGCGGTGGGGGCGGCTGAGAAACCCAGCAACGTTGACCAAGCGTAACTGTGCGCACTCGACGGCTCATGCGCGAAGAACGGCAAGGGGCCTTTCTTTTCTGAGCTCGTGCAACCGTCATTCGCAAAATTTGAGTTGTTGAACTTAACACAATCTCCTGACCGTTTCCAGTACCTCGAGAAGCGATGCGCCAGGATGAATGCGTCAGTGACCTTGCTCTCCTCGTCCTTTGTATATCTGAACCTGCACCTGGTTTTATGCAGGGTCGTCCAATAGTGCCATAGCGTGTGGGTGATTTTGCTCGGACGCTTGGAAGTTTGACAGTATTGTAACCTGACATACGATAGAATGCAGGAGATTGTTGAGCGACGGATGAGCGAGGCAATGCGAATCGACAGTGTCGAGCGCGGCGTGTGCTGCTCGAAACGGTTTGAGGAAAATTTGAGCCACGTGGGCACTGCATGCAATTCTTGATGCACCAGAAAGGTTGTCGCAAGGGTGAAGGGACAACCATGTGTCTCGTCTAGATGTATCCACGCAGAAAAAAGAGCAAGTAAATTCTCTACGCGATGATGATAAAAACCACAAGGGGAAGAGACACACCTCGAGCTCATCTAACCTTGACCTACTCAGCTGCGACATGACTCCTCGCACCATCTCGGCTACACTTTACCATTGCACAGACGGTGCTGCAAGAAGTAGAAGGATGAGAGATGGAAATAATGAGACGGACATCGATCCGACAATCAAAAGCTAACATGGGGTTCAGAGAAGTGTGGCTGGATGGAGAAGATACAACGAGGGTGTCTTGTATTGCTGCCCTGGTCTGCAGATTTGCACGAAGGACGAGTCGGACCAGACATATCTCCGGTGGAGTCTGTGAACACTGAACATGGTATGCGCGATGAATGTTCTAAGTTTGGACCAGTTAGTCAATTGAGACCACGTCTCATGCCAGGAAGCCCACCTTTCTGGATTCGCCGTCAGCCCCAAGGGCTATGGTTGACAGTGATACCACGTAGGACACCGAGCATCCGAGTTGGCTGTTGGGTTAAGTGGAGGTTGAAGAGGCATGACAGGACGACGGGTCGTTTGGCGTTCCTTGGAAGGAGGACAGAGTTGCGCACAGGGGAACGGCCACTGTTGAGGTGAAGCGGCATGGCTTCACGCTTGGCGACGTGCCAGTCGAGGCGGTAAGCGTATGCAATGGAACAGTCATGTCGTCTTCCAGTCAGAATGACGACAGCGGAACCGATCTGAATGGTGGTGTTGGAGTGGTTCACTATCGAGAGATAATGAAAAGTGCGAAGCCGAACGCGCTTGGGAGATCGATGCGGATGGAGCAGTTTCAGAGAGTGGGAAGTAGGGTGTGGTGTGTAGTGGGATCGGACGGATGACCCGGCAGAGGAGGATCTTGAGCTAGGCTGGTTGTTGCGCTGTTGCCACTCTCCAAGGGAGTGCTAGTGCTATATGACAGGCGAGCGTGTGAGTCGACTGCCAGAACGAAGATGTGAGTTATCTCCAACACCCAGTTTTTATTTCACCTCACTCAGACATGGACTTGCATTGTCTACGCCTCCGTATATCGTCGCAAGCAAGCAGCCTGAAAAAGGAGACCGCCGACATGTTCCGATAAAATGAGTCGCTAACAGCCGAGGGAGTCCAGGTTGGATCCAAGTGCCGTTGTGTTTGTTTATCCTTATGGATGAATAGATGCAGGGACAAATGGTTACGAAACTCCATCGCCGTATTCCCGTCGTTCAAGAAATTTGCTAGCTTCAAGAGGTGGATCACCCAGTCGCGTAAGTCGGCAGTGGGTTCAACGGATTACAGCAGTTGTCTACCTGGTAGTGTGTGATCTGCAGCCTGGTTGGCTAGACATCCTTACTCGGTTCCCTACAAGGCACGGTGGCGCCGCATTGTGAGATGTCGATGAGCGGTGGCCTGCCTGAGGCTGCCACCGGGTAATCAGTTAAATATACAACAGATATTAGATCATAGCTTGGGAATCCGATAGGGACGCAGGCTGTACCTCTCGATGAACGATGCATGTGAAGCTATATACGATGAGGAGTGCCCTGATTGATGACTTCAAGTTCCTCTGCTGAGGTAATGTCGCTTTGGATGATCACTGGCATGTGGACGTCCGCTTTCTTTCTTACTATGGCGCCGCCACACCGCGTTCGCATGGTATAAGTAATCCCACTGGCAGTCCCCGCGCTCGAAAAGGCCCGCATTCCTCCTTATACCGACAAAGCTGCGGGTACGACGACGACTCAAATAGAGTGTTGCGGAGAAATACTAGTAGCAGCCCGGGTCATACGTACGGCAAAGCTACTCGGTATTCGTACCGTCGCCGTCTACGGCTCCTCTGATGCCCTCTTACCCCACGTGTCGCTGGCACACGAAGCAGCTCTTTTAAAAGACATATCCGATGGACACACTGAGTCCAAGTTGCACTTGTCGCTTTCCGCGATCATCGCAGTGTGTAAGGACACACATGTCACGATGGTCCACCCGGGATATGGCTTTCTGTCTGAAAATGCAGACTTTTCCCAGGCTGTCGTGGGCGCCGGAATGATCTGGCTTGGACCAAAGCCCGACGTCATTCGCGCCATGGGTTTGAAGCACGAAGCGAGGGCTTTGGCGGCGAAAGCTGGCTTACCTCTCGTTCCCGGTTCGCAGGAGCTCGTTGGTAACAAAGAGGAAGGCCTTCGGGTTTCAAGAGAGATTGGCTTCCCAGTCATGCTCAAAGCGACTGCAGGAGGTGGAGGAATGGGTCTCATGATCTGCAGGGATGAAACCGAGCTCTCTACTCGGTTAGAAAGTACGAGAGAACGTGCTGAGATCGGTGCTCCACTTTCTCGCCTATAGATTGTCTAAACTATCCCAGACACTCTTTCACCATAAAGGAGTATTTATCGAACGATACTATCCGTTCGCGCGACACATCGAAATACAGGTGCGGTCCACGAGTTCGGAAACAGAATCTCCTCGCTAATGCTTCTTCCTAGGTTTTTGGAAACGGAATGGGCGACGTGATCCACACGGGCGAGCGTGAATGTAGTGTTCAACGTAGACATCAAAAGGTGATCGAGGAGACGCCAAGCCCGTTCTTCTCCATCTATCGGAAGCTCCGAAAAGAGATGTATGATGCTGCAGTCCGCCTGTGTCATTCCATCAAGTACTCTTCTGCAGGTAATCGTGAATCACTGACTCTAAAACACTGGAGATCCGAACTTTCCCATCAGGCAAGGTTGAATTCCTCGTAGACGATGAAACTGGCAGCTACTTCTTCAACACTCGAATTCAAGTAAGCTTGACGGGTGGACACTGAAACAGCATATTCATTTACCACTGCATTCCGTCCATAGGTCGAACATCTGATTACGGAGGCGATCCATCCCAGTCTTGACCTTGTGGAGCTGATGATCGCGCAGGTAGTGGGAGAACGCACAACGATTTGTGGCCCATCGAGGTCCGTATTTATAGTGAGAACCCTGCCGACGGGTTTTGGCCGTGTGCTGGTACACTTCAAGAAGTTGACTTTCCACAACATGACTGGTTACGAGTCGACCATTGGGTTCGAGTCTCTCCTTACGGCATCATTCCAGCTGTGTCTAACTTTTAATCATATTTCAGCGGGAACTAACTATTTTGACCCACTCCTGCGCAAACTCGTCGTGAAAGGAGACACTAGAGGAGAAGCCGTGCTCCGTCTTCATCAAGCTCTGTTAACTTGCAAGATCCATGGGCCTCCAAACAATTTATCATACTTGCTGGCCATCTGTGAAAATACAACCTTCAATAATGGAAGAGCGACTACTGCGTTTCTCGATACATTCGAGTATACGCCCAGGTTTGCTTTGCTTATCGTTCACGTGGTCCCATATCCTGATGAAATAGAATAGGGCTTTCACAGTCATCTCGGGGTCATAGAAGCTACAGTTCAGGATCTTCCTGGATGGCGAATTGGACTTGGCTTGCCCTGCAGTGGGCCCATGGATGTCCAAACGTTCAGGGCCGCAAACCTCCTTGCCGGGAATCACCCCGAAACTGAGAGCCTCGAGATCGTCACCCTTCCTAGAGTTGGGTGCAGGTTTATGTTCCACGTTCCATGTGTGGTGACTTGTTCGATGACCATGCTGCTACACGCATGCAGGTGGAAGTTGGGTCAATTGAGCCCTGGAAGCACAGTGACGTTCAAGCGTGTCACCTGCGAGGAGGCTCAGAGAGGCATGGAAGCCGCGAAGTTGTGGGCTGAAGATATTCAATCCACAATTTCAGGTGTCACCGTCCCGCCGCGGAGCCTACCTTGGAGAGCGAAATTAGTCAACTCTGTGCCATCCTTGAGAATATCGTACACCCAACTATGAGTCCTCGGCCCACGGTGACCTTCCGACAGGTAAGCTTCCTTGTCTACGATGAGACTTCGCGCTTTGATTCCGGGTTTCAAGGCAGGAGATTCCGCCATTCTTGTGGAATATGGCGAAATGAAACTTGATTTCGAGTTGCGAGCGCGCGTCCATACACTCGAGACAGAAGCTCGAAAGCGCAACGTACACGGGACATGGACATTTGCACCGTGCAGATCAACGATGGTGAGCGTCTTGTATCCCTTCATTTCTGTTCATGCAACATCACCAACACAATGTCTCGTCAGTGCCATTTCGATCCTGCCATGATCTCGCAGAAGGATGTCCTCGACTTCTTGGTGGAAGTGGAGAACTCTCTTCCTGATACGATGGCCGATATCGAGTTTCCGCAAAGGAAAATCGTCTTCCCTGTTGCCCTGGATGATCGATGGAATCGCGAAGCTCTAGAGAGATACATGAGTAACACTCGAAGCAAGGCCGTATACTTACCCAACAATATCGACTACCTTGCAAGGAATAACGGCCTCGAAGGCGGCGCCACGGAAGTATTTGAAAAACTGATGTCTAATTGGGTAATATGACCGATTGTTGATGAATCTGTTTTCGCTAACGAGCGTTTGCCAGCTTGTGTTCGGCGTTGGATTCTATTTGGCTTGTCCGTCCTGGTCAGTAAATACCACGGTTCCCGCGGTGACATGCAAGACTAAGGCGTTTTCTAGACTGATCCCCGGTGTCGTCTTGTCGGGCAGAAGATGAATCTGTCTCGGACGCCGTCGGAATCGCTGGGCCGGTCGCAGCAATATACCCTGTCGTCTCCCCAGGAGGATACCAGCTTTTTGGAAGGACCCTGCCACCTTGGAATACGTGGGGTAAAGGTCCAGATTTCAGCTGAGAGCGTCCGTGGTTGCTCCGGCCGTTCGACCGGTACTGTAACCCATTTCGAGGTCGGCTCGAGTAATCACACTCCCTGACCTTGTCATCGATGAACAGGTGTCATTCATACCTGTCAGTGAGGAGCGTTATGTAGAGGTCAGGTTCACGGTCCTCCATTTGACGTTTCTCGTTGAGTATAACAAATATTTCAGATTGAGCAAGAGTTCGATGCTGGAAAATACAAGTTCGAGGTACCGTACTGAGATTTAGACGTGCATTCCAAGTCTGATGGACTCTGCAGATCGAAGAAACAGTGTTCTCGATGACGACCTACACTGGTTTCGTCAAGGCCATTGCCAAGGATGTCGGGGAGATTACTAGGAAACGAGTAGCAGCAGCCGCTTGTGAGGGAGCAAGGTGGGAAGCACCATTCACTCCCGTCCGGGATATCGAACCGTGTGCTTACATCCTCTGGGTATGCGCTCACAGCTCACCCCGCTCGGTACGTGAGTGGTATCATTGCAAACATGGCACAATTTACAACTAAAAATATATACTTACAAATGCATGCAAGACATGCCAAGATATTTTATGCAACCTTGCAGGTGGATGGGTGAATCGCCATGGCAGCCTTTAAAACAGTTTGCCATGCCCAGTGTGTTACCATGCCATCTTGGCGATGATTGACTGGTCCAACGCGGTTAGATGACATCGTTGCACGTCCATACTCGTGACTTACTTTGGGGTATGTCCTGACGATCAGCTTACGGAGTTCGTCTACAATGAACACCGCGAGCGCAAAGCCGAAAGGTGGGCCCCAGAACATAGAGGGAATCGGCGTGGTGTTAAAGACCTGCTGCAAGCCAGGTCCATAGAGGTTGACAGCAGCAATCAGGGCCGTGCCAACGGGCACGATCAGGTTCTGCCTCGGTCCCCAGAGTGGATTCGACTGCAAGAGTGAGACTCCGGTTGCGGATAGCTTGACAAAGAGCCAAGTCTTGCTGCACTTTTCGTTGATCTCACCGCAGCCGTGTCATTGAACTCGATGACCGAAAGCATCCACTTGTTCTTGTTCTTGGAGTTGAACGGGATTTCAAAAAGACGCCTGGAGCCATCCAAGAGCGAAGCAGTGTTGATATTGAGGCTGGGGATCGATAGTGCCTCAGAGAAGCAGAGAAGAGCAGTAGGATCTCCTTTGATGACACGCTCTGCGACTGGGCGATTTGCGGTAGTGGCGTCGAACTTCGCACCGTTGCAGAGTCTGGCGACCTTGCGCATGGTATCAAGGGCAGCAAATGTTGCAGGATCGGCTGCTTCCTCCAATTTCTCCTCGATCTCGGTTGCTTTCATAGAGGCGTCGAGGAATGCGATTGAGGCAACGGCCTAAAGAAGAGTTCGAGCGCTAGTCGCGGAAAGGGGCCTTTGATACTTGCCATCTTTCCTGCGGTCAGAGTACCAGTTTTGTCAGAGCACAGAACAGAGATGCAGCCAAGCGTCTCGATGGTCGCCAAGTTTTTGACGAGGACATTTCTCTTGGCCATGCGACGTGCAATCACAGTCAAAGAAAGAGCGACGCAGACAGGGAGACCCTGAGTAGGAGCAGACTCAGTGTTTGGCACATTATTTCATATGAAAGGACTCGCCTGTGGGACGAATGCTGCCAGACATCCGATAGAGTTGACAATGGCATTGCCGATGTTTTCATATCCTGGATAACTTTTGCGAAGCCAAACACCATACAAAACGAGCGAGAGGCAGAAGAGCGACAGAGCGACGGTGGAAATGACCTTGGTAAAGAACCAAATTTCTTTCTGGATAGTTGTGAGCTTGACCAAGCGCCCCACGACAGTGCGATCACCAGTGGCGAAGACCACGCCATGGCAAGTTCCCTGCGTGACAAACGTTGAGGTTAGAGCCAAGTCGCATGTCTCAAGGGGATCGTCGGACGTAGAATCGAGAGATGCCGGACCATGTCACTAGAAGAGGAAGTAGTGCATCATTTTGAGAGAACCGGCTGAACCAACCTTTCACCGGTAAGAATAGAACGGTCAAAGTGCAAATCAGAAGACATTTGAACGATCCTAAGATCGGCAGGGACACAATCACCAGTAAAGAGCACGACAATGTCTCCAACAACGATGTTGTTTGCGAGCACAAGCTGTTGTTTGCCATCCCAGATGACTGCGGCCTCATGAGCAATGAGAGACTTGATGGATTTCATAATGCGGTTTGAGTTCCAGTCTACCAGAGCGTAAAAGGTAGCAGAGACGACGATGACGAGCATCTATGAGGGGCGTGTTACTAGAAAAGAAAGAGAGTCGCAGGAGTACCACTTACGAGGAGGACTGCAACACCGAGGTTGAAGGTTTGGGGGGGCTGCCCCAAGGGCTTGTCGGAGAGCTCAACTCCATGGTTTGTCCAGTGAGCGCCGAGGAGGAGCAATACGTGCGTGTCGCAGCGATCATCTAGGTGCAGACACAACGGTCCGCCTCACTCGCACACCTGTCAGACAAGTCCTAGTCATCAGCACGCCCTTACCAGCACCTCAGACTCCTGCTGCTCACAATCAATCCCCTCAGGCTTTCTCGCCCTGCTGCGGCCACAGTCAATCCGGTCGAGCAATCAGCAAATAAGGCTATGAAATGGTGAATGAAGGGAAAGGAAAAGAGCGAGCATACTTACAATGCCTTGCGAGCGTTACAATTGCCTATGTGACGATGGCTATTATCAAGGTCACGGAGCTGGGTATAGCGTACGGCTGAAGCGGTCGCCCTAGTTGCGTTGGATCCGTCAAAGGAACGCCAAAAACTACGACCTGATACTTACCGCGAATTGCTATGGATCGCGTTTGGTTACGGAACGTTTAGAGGGACAGTGCGAGGGACAGTCATCGTCGGGCGTAGGAATGTAAGAACACGTTGTTCTTACGGCGCCACCTTGTTGCTAAGAAGCTCTCCCGCGCTGCCCAAGATCGGGCAGATTGGTCATGCGCAGGGGTCCGCGAGCCGAGAAGCACCCAAGGGGTCGGGGTCGGTGTCGGTGTTTGGACCCAGAAGGGTAGTGTACGCTATCTACCTACGAAAAGCTACATACCCTAAACCCTAGTGTGTGAACCCACTCCTTCGTCGGTCTGCCGCTTTGCTGAGCGGAGTTCGAAAATAGGTCGACCAATCGACCCCTTCGCATGGCGGTGCTCCCATAACAGGGGGTCGCATTGGCCATGACGAATCTTCCGAAACCCGAAGTACCCGTGTGAACCCCATGCCGCTTCTGGCAGTGGCGCTCCCGCGCAGCCCACGCCCGTCTCAAGGCAATACCCCCATACCCTAGCTCGCCAACGCAGCAGCGCAGGTCATAGGACTCGACGCCAACTCTATCGGTGGGGCCATTCTCGAAAAGATATCGTACGAAGGCGACACCTCGTAACGCTGCCCTAGTACGTGCCGTTACTTGTGCACAGCTAATCCGTTCATTTGTGTTGCTCAACAGACCCGCTGGTGACCTATCTCGCATTTTTTGGTGCCCGACTGGCCCTCTTGCTCTCCCTCGCCCTTGTCCTTGCTCTCCCTCATCCTTGCTCCCTCGCTCTCCGCTGCCCTCACCTTTGCCCCTTGCGTCTTGCCCTTTGCCCTTTGCCCCTTGCCCCTTGCGTCTTGCGTCTTGCCCCTCGCCCTCGCCTCTTGCCCCTTGCCCCTTGCCCCTTGCCCCTCGCCCCTTGCCTCTTGCCCTTCGCTTCTTGCCTTGCCTCTCACTCCTCGCCTCTCACTCCTCGCCTCTCGCCTCTCGCCTCTTGCCCGTCGCCTCTTGCCTCTTGCCCGCCGCCTCCCGCCTGTCGCCTCCCGCCCGTCGCCTCTCGTCCGTCGCCTCTCGCCTCTTGTATCTCGCCTCTTGCCTCTTGCCTCTTGCCTCTCGCCTCTCGTCTCTTGTATCTCGCCTCTCCTATCTCGCCTCTTGTATCTCGCCTCTTGTATCTCGCCTCTCGCCTCTTGTATCTCGCCTCTCGCCTCTCGTATCTTGCCTCTTGCCTCTTGCCTCTTGCCTCTTGCCTCTTGCCTCTCATCCGCCGCCTCTCGCCTCTTGCCTGCTGCCTCTCGCCTCTTGCCCGTCGCCTCTTGCCACTTGCCTGTCGCCTGTCGCCTCTTGCCCGTCGCCTCTCGCCTCTTGCCCGTCGCCTCTTGCCACTTGCCTGTCGCCTCTCGCCTCTTGCCCGTCGCCTCTCGCCTCTTGCACGTCGCCTCTCGCCTCTTGCACGTCGCCTCTCGTCCCTTGCCCGTCGCCTCTTGCCTCTTGCCCGTCGCCTCTTGCCTGCCGCCTCTCGCCCCTTGCCCTTGTGCCCTCTTCCCTTTGCCCTCACCCCCGTTCTCCCTTTCCTCACTCAACCTTGCTCTCCCCTTTTCCTTCTCCCTCACTCTTCCCTTTGCCCTTGCCCTCGCTCTCTCCCCTCACTCAACCTTGCTCTCCCCTTTGCCCTCCCCTTGCTCGAGCCTCGCTGCACTTGCCCTCGCTCTCCTCCTTGCCCTCACAATCCCTCGCTCCCCCTTACCTTACACTTGCTTGTCCTTGTCCTTGCCTCACCTGCAGAGGTTGTCATTGCAAAACAAACAGGTCAGAAGTCATCACATCCTGGAGATTGTAATTAGATTTTAATGCAGCCAAGCAGTCATGCCAGATCATGCCAGGGCTCCAAGGGCATCATTTATTATGGACAAAGTCATATTTGACATTGGGGAGAAATCTGCACCCAATATCATTGTATCGCTTGCAAATGCCAATCATGCATATTTTCGTGAAGCTCTTGTCACTGAGCTGACAATTTGCTGGCGAAAGTTTCAGTCCTCTGGACCTGAGGCCAGCAAAGATATTTTCTCAGATTTTGTCAAAAGGTTGAAGGAGTTAGGGAATCGGAACCCCCAGCCCCCAGAGCTTGCATTCATGTTTCAAATGCTACAGCGATATGAAGCTGTGCGGGCAAGTTTTCAGGTATACAAAAAATCACTCATGCGGCAGTTGCTGCTAACTGCCAGTGATGATACCCGGCTCCAGTTTGTTGCTGGCATTCCATCCATTAGCCTTAAGAGGCTTACCCAGGCTTACCCACCCAAAGGCTGGTGGTGGTTTGAAACAGAGAAAATTCAGCGAAAGTGGAGTTCTTTGCTTATTCATGGCAAGCAGGCTGATTCCCGGAAAAAAAGACATCCACTGCTCAAGGTTGAGCAGGACAAACTTCAGCACATTGTTCGAGCTGATGAAAGTGTGCTTATCCGGGATGAAGCTACAGGAGAACTTGCTCTCATGGTGGTTCGAAATTTCTGCCCTAATGAAGATGTTCTTGATTGGGCAGATGCTCGGGTGCGAGAAATTGTTGCTTATAAGCGGAGCATCAGGGTGCGATCTTTTCAATTGCTTGTGTTTTCCTTTGAATTCATGCTTTTTACTAGTTGGAAGATCCAGGAAAACTTGCATTGGTTGGTTACAGTGCAGGTGCACTTAGTGCTCCAGCATTTGACTGGGCAAGGAATCTTGTGTCAAAAAATCTGCCAGTCAAACTGGTGGAGAGACTTGATTCTGAGACAAGCTCAGTTTGTGCACTGTTTTGGAATATGCTCCGGTCCCGGGCTCCAAGTGATGTTCTTGCTGATTTTGACAATTTCTTGCATCAGACAAACATTGTCCGGATGGGAGGTGACCCTACTACTTCCACAATGGCTACCAAGGGCCAGTACAGCATTGGTGTTGGGCCAACTGGCAATGTTTCATTTCCACTTGCACCACTTGCACCCCCACAAGGTGTGTTTGCTTTGAACTATTCTAGGTAAGTATGCCTTTTTTCAATTTTGCAGAAATGCATTGAACTCTTTTCTAGGGCTGGTCATAATGAAATTCAACCTCATAGATTTGCTGCATCCTGGACTACTGGTCGAAAAGGTGCACCCTCTAAAGGGGGTCAGTTCTACAATGCCTCTTATGGCATTCAAGTTGAACCCTCCACTAACACATTAGTCATTTGGCCTCCCCAAAATATTCACGGAACCAGCTTGCAGGACAGAGTTATTGATGGTGAAGACCCCAACTTTTCGCAGACGGGCCTTGCTATTGTTACTTCCAACCGACTTCCATCCATATGGCAGAAATATCGGGCCAACCTTTTGACCCAGAAGAGTGCTGAGCAAGAGTTAGAGAATGGAAATGACGAGGACTCAGATAAGGATGAGGAAATGGAAGATTGACTTTCCGATATGCAGAAAATCATTGCCCTATGTATTAGAGTGGTTTTGAAAACCTAAGTTCAGAAGCTCCAACTGCTGCACTAATAAACACGAAGTGGAAAGCGAGCTCCGCAGAGCATAGAAACTGATAATATCCACAGCAGGGCTGGCATACTCAAGTATGGCGGCGAGGGTCGGATTGATAGTGGTCTATTGTGTTCAATATGGCAGTGTAGTTGCTCGGCAGTGCACGCATCTCATCAAACAGCGGATAGAGAGCTGCTTGGTGGACGCCCTTCCAAGGGGCCAGAGAAAGCCCTGCAGAAAGCCCTGCGAGCCACCGGTCAGTCGCATGGGTTGGCCGCGTGCACCACCTGCACCAATGAGCATGGCCGTGGATGCGATACCTGAGTTGAGGTTCTGGTTCTGATACTTGCCAATGAATGCAATAAAGTTAATGCTGAGGGTGTCAAGGTCCTGCAAGGGGTTCGGTCCAATGAACAGAGACAAAGCACTACTAGGAACTGCCATTGGAGGAAACGTTGCAATTGTGGTAGATGCTGAAAGGATATTTTGTCAACTTATGTCTTCTATTGCACCACCATGACATCAACCATGTACTGATGACACCCCAGCTTCCAGCTCCTTCACCACACATCTCCCAGAATCTTGAGCGGAGTTGGCTGTCCCAATAATAACATCAGCAAAATCCAGCTCGTCAAAAATGGTAGATGTGTGGTATACAACTCACTTAGATCTCGAGGCCCAGAAGGTGATCAACATAGTTGTACACCGAGTCGCAGAGAATAACATCTTGCATCAAGCCCACACTGTCTATGGCATGCCAGGCTGGGCCTGATTTGACATCAATATGAACCTCTGATAACTGCATCCAAATCAAATTCCAAGCCTGCATCTTCTTTTTCTTGTGCAACTTTTTCGGCGCGGGTACAGCAGGAGTAGGTGACCTCGACTCCTTCATCTCGTCTTCCTTCTGCAAGTCTTCTAAGCCCCGTTTCTACAAACCCCACCAATCACGTCAGTGACCTCCAAGACAAAGAACACACACCTTTCCCCTCCCCTGGGACTTGCCCTCTTGTTGTGCAAGCACCTCGGTCTCCTTCTCGATCATTCCCAACAATGTATTCCGCTGCAATTCTTGCGCCGATGGACTCTTGAAAAACCAATCGAAGCGAAACACTGGCAACTCGGAGATATCCCGCTCGATCTGCTGATGCATGTCTTCAGCCCGCATCCCGTGCGGTTCAACCGGCAGAGCAAGTACCGATCCTCTTCTTCAGAATAGACTTTCCCCTTGGTCGTGGAGTAGTTGAGCTCAAGTTCTTGCATTGGGTGTTTGATGGAGTTTATTTTTATTCTTTCAAGTTTTGGCGAGGGAAATATGCGCAGTACCGCTTTACAGCCTTGTCCTGAATCTCGGAAGCGAGTAAGTCATAGCCGTCCGTCCTAAATCAGTGTCAGGGGCGAACATCAGGTGCAGATAGTCGACAAACCATCCATAGCTCTCCAGCGCGCGTACGAACTGCTGGAAGTCCCTCCGACTCCAGTCGTGGAATCCAGCCTCCACATACTGCTCCTTCAACCCTTTCTCTTCTTCAGCAAGTGGTTCAGCTGTGGAGCGAGCAACGTGAACATTAGTATGGTCTGCGGATCACGAATAAAACCATGCGCATTTGCCTGTGTCGGTAAACTCTCGAGCCGCAGCCCGTTTCGCCTCAATCTTAGGGCCATTTAGGTTCTCTCATTCAGGTGCTGCGATCGCGTTGGGTGTATTCCAGCAACCTTTGCCAGTTGGTTGACATACTCTGAATAGAGCCATTTCTTTTTTTCCTGAAGTTGAACGAGCGCTGGGTCAAAGAACGACTGGGAAGCGAATCGCGATGACATCAGTACGGTATGCACGATGACGCCCCTATAACTCGACTCACATCAGTATCTGCTTCGGAGTACGCGGTAGCTTGGGAGCCTTCTCGGCTATCAACGGTGCAGCACATAATGTATCCTTGAAATAACTATTCACCGAATAATTCAACATCCTCTTCCGCTTCGACGAGAGCATGTTCCAGTTGAGTCTTGCGTCCACCAGCCCGAAAGTCTTCGCCCTCCCCTTGTTGCAAGGAACTATCAGATTTTGAAGTTACTGAGATCTTCGAGGTTGAGGGTTTCTTGTGCGTTGAGTTCTGCGGTGCGCTCTTCACCATGCTGCATGGTTCCTTGAATGTCATCATCGGTGAGTGTGCTGGCAAGCGGCACCGACGAGACGGGCGTGATCGGTACCCACTCGTCGGAAGAGTTGATGATTGTCTCCGCACCGCGCGTTATCACGCCAAGGAACTCTTCTCTGCTGGTAGCTAAGTTCGGAGACAAATGAAATCGCGCCATCTGAATCAAACGCAATGTTACTTGTCTTTGGACTGTTGCTGTCTACCTTGCTGAACGACAAGCCGATCGAGACCAAGCTTTTGGGACACTCGAGCATACGCTCCTCAACTTTACCTTCTGCAACAAAGCGAATACTTGTTTTTTCTGCCCGATTCTGCGAGCACAGCCCGCAGCCTGCAAGTCGGCTTGGGAATGCCTGCTGTCTGCAAGCATGATCCATGTTTATTAATCGGCGACCAGAAATCTCACCAATCACTATTGTAGAGAATGCCAATGTCCACGGTTCTCAAGTTTATGCCAAGACCTCCAGCACGGGTAGTCAGCAAAAATATTAATTTTTTGCAGTCCGGTTTATTGGTCGCGTCGACTGCAACGATCCGGCCGTCGTGCGTGGTGCTACCACGATGCGGCAATACTCTTGGGTTTTAGAGCCGAATCAGAACTTGTGTAACTATGTAATGGTGTTTAAGAACGTACCAAAACCGCGGAAGGGGCAATAGTCTGCTAGAATGTCCAGAACACGGCTCATTTGGCTGAAGATCAACACTCTTGACCCAAAGACATGAGCTGCTCATTGGTAGTGACGGCAAGCCTGGCTCCTAGTAACGCGTGAACAGAATGGAGTGCCGTCGTGAAAGATGAGCTAAGTGAGAACTTACTGAACCATCAAACAAATCAAGAGGAAGGCGAGTCAGTGGCACACACTTCAAGTTGTCGTTCCAAACACTGCAGTGTACCATCCCTAAAGGTCGTGTCATTGACTCGCAGTCGCAAGCGAACCCTTGAGGGTAGGACTCGATCACTGCTGATTGTGGGGTAGGTTTCGTCCGCACAAGGGCCGGTAGACCGCTGCCATGCACACCCATCATGATCTACTCCCGGAACGGACTCACCAGCAGGATAGCTTCAGTCAATCAAACGTGCCGCCATAATTATAATGTGCTCACCATCATCTGAGTAGCTAGCCTGGGCTGCTCTGCAATGGAAGCAGCGCGATCACCCCTGCGACTGCTATCAATGAAGGCACCGGTGCCTCACGAACACACCAACGGCTCACTGACACTCAGCTGCTGGCATCTGCGCTCCAGAAATGGAACAAGAAAGTGAGACAATCCCAACCGAGTCAGTTTGGGTCGAGTGTTTCACGTCAGATGAGGAAGATTCCGCCGAGGAGGCGGAAGTTGAAATGCATTTGATGGAGAGCTCTATGGAACCTCTTTTTTCATTATCAATTTTTTGACCCCGCAAGTCCATGATCTATTTTTCTTGAGCGCGAGTACAAAGTACTATGAGAGCAATACAAAATTAGAAAGTTCGATGCTTGAAGCGCGAACATCATGCCTGTACAATTTTCATTGGCAGGGATCAGTCGCGTTTCCGGTGGGGGAGGGAGTTGCAAGGACCGCTCGTTTGGGAGAAACAGGCGCAGACCGCACGTCATCTGGGGTAACCTCTGCAAAGCGCAATTTGAGTCTGCCTGACTGCGCGGACACGTGATGCTCATCGCAGGCAAGGGCGACGGTACTGAAAGTTTGATGTGCCGGTGAGAGCGAGGCACCACCAATCAAAGTTGAACTTACCTGATCGTCCTATATCATCGAGACTCGTCACTTGGAGAATGTCTGGTTTGGTGGTCAACCCACTGGCATCTGATACCCGGCGCGGGGCAGGGGAAGCAACGGGGGCAACGGGGTTGTGGTCATAGCTGTCCTCAGTCGCCCGACAATTGACGTTGTTTATCGCGACTTTTCTTTCTGCCGCATGCCCCTTGAACGCGCTCGTGCAGCTGCCCCGTACCTACATCTAACTGCTCCAAAAGTGCACGCTTCTCCTGTTCTATCTCATCTGATGGAGGGCATTATTATAGGTCGGAATGGGTTTCGTGTCGACGATCGGTGCTGCCGGTGCAAGAGGCGGGGGTGTTTGCAGTTCTCCCGGCGTGCGCGTGCAAAAGTGTTCTTGAATCGATGCTGCGTGGAAGAGATGCGCGGCGCGGAGTGCGTGTGCGAAAATATTTTCCCACGATTAGTTAGCGCTGCTTCTTTCTTGATTCCTGAAAACCATTTGCGAAATCATTCTCTCTGCAACGATTTGCCATTTCCATCTTGTCGTAAATCCGTTTGCAAAAACATTATTCCGCAATATCTTTTACAGTTCCTTTTTTTCTATTTTGTCCAGCCGGGGCTACTATAGGACTATATCCGGCTTTCCGCTGGTAGCCGTATCACCTGCACTCGTGTTGATGTTTACTAGAGGTGGCGATTCGGCTCGAGCCGACTCGGCGAGAAGCTAATCCCCCGATCAGAATGTTTCACAAATCAGCTTCTACGTGTTTTGCGGTTCATGCAGGCCTGTGCAGTGCACAACATTGATATTGTGTGAATACTAGTACGGTTTGCAAGTGATGCAAAGTCCGGCATTCCACATCATGTCAGCAGAATTGTCTACGCGGCGGATTAACAGACAGCGGAAAGGACGTATACTAAATGTAGCGTTGCATACTAGTGTCTACACATGCTTTCCTCAGGCTAATGGACAACCAATTAGCGCTTCGCAACCCGCCTGATGTCACCAATCGTCTCGGTCGGTCCCGTCTGCCGCGCTCCCTTGTGCAATCACGTCGGTCTCGGACCCGATACCGGTCGATCACGGTGGCAATCATTGCCTTGTTCGCGTCGCCGTTCGCGATCATTGTACATGCTCCTTTCCCACTCACCCCCGCGTTCCCCTTTGAGATGGAGAACATGAGCTTCTCCTGGAAACCGTCACAGATCTGCTAGACCCTCCCCGCCTCTGCCGCTCTCCCTTCTGGCGATGGGGACGTAACGTATGTCGGGACCTTTGCGCTTCTTCCCGCTTCCGTCGTCGTCTGGCTCTCGTTCTTTTGCCCACTGCGCGGAGCGTGCCTGAGGGAGCTAGAATTCCTTGAGGCCATTTTTGCGTCTCTTGTCCAACTTGGAGGTGACAGCTCCATCAGTCCAACCCATTCCGCGCAGTATGGCAGCCCCAAAGGGAGCGGTGGGGACCCGATCGTAGTCCCCTGCGGCGACGTCGGGTAGCTCTTGAACGTCCTGCTTCAGTGCTTCTTCTTCTTCTTCTGCGAGGGGAAGTACAGGGATGATGTCAATGACAGGCGCAGAATCATCGTCGCCGGCTAGGATTGCACGAAGAGCTCATTAGTCCTCTGTTTGTTCGACGATTTCGACTGTGGCTTGCACCGACACTTCCTCCACCTTAGTATCACCGTCTTCTTCGACCTTTTGTTTGATTTGTAGACTGGAGAGCTGAGGATCAACATTGATGGTTATCAATCGTTCCGAGGCCACCCACACTGCCATCTGCGCCAGGCGGAGTCCGGAACGAAAGAAGGCGAGAGACATAAGGCCGGACACGAGAGCGAGCTGCGCGACGTTTTCGCGCAGCCTCACGCCAATCCGGATTTGGTTTTGAGGGGATGACCAGAGGACCCTCTGGCGCAGCTACTTTCTGGTGAAAACTAAAATGCCATGTCATATCCGACGGCTTCTGTGAGATGAAATACGACGATGGCGGCAAGGAACGCACCGCTGTCCCTTGGCGACGAAACGACCCTCGTCGCTGGAGTCGGAGTGATTTCTATTGTCGTATACGCCAGAGCCGTTGGTAAAGACGATGCGGGTCTGATAGTGGTCGTCCGAGTCTTCGCGAGAACGTGGCTCCGCTGTCCAGATGGCAGGGAAGAGCAGGTATCCCGAAACGATCCATCTAGGCCAGGCGAAGATGGCCGAGATACGAGCGTCGGTCGGCGGACGGTGAACGAGACGGTGAACATGTCATCGTTGATTTTCCCGCGGTGGGTTGTGCGATTTGTCAGCACGCCCCTAAACATGACCAAATATTGACCATCATCAGAAATCAACTCGCCACGCTCCCGACACAGCTTCGATGCCATGTCCCTCGTCGCACCCCCACCGTGTGGACATGTTCCACCTATCCCTCAGCAATTCTCTCCCCATATGTACGCAACATTGCCTTAGTGCGCCCTTCCGAAATCCCGAACACGCGCAGCATGCTCTTGAGATCACCGACCATCGAGGATTTGGAGGAGCAAGAACTCGATGTTGACCTGATACCCACCAACCAACTCAAAGTCGTCCTAACCGATCGCGCCGCCGAGGTACTCCCTTCTCGAACTCATGTACAAGTAACTAACTAAATCCTAATAATATCAGCGCGCCCTGACATAGCGCTACACATACCGGTCGAGTCTGGAGGGTACCACGAATACCAGTACAAAACAGGGCTTGCTCAAGAACGTGCCCCAGAGGACTTTTGGGTTGTCGTTGCACCTCTTTGAACTCACTATGGCCCAGTCATCTTACGCATTCGGACATCCGCCCCTTAAACGTGTATATTGATGCTGTGTTGCTACCTATGCTGAACGGGTCATGGTCGATTATGCGACCGAGCTCATCAGATGCTTCCAGAATTGCTTTCCGGGCGCATACGAAAAGCATGCCCTCCACGTATGCCGAAGATCCCGACAACGTTGCAAGAGGTCGCCATATTGGAGACAAGCAAGGACGGTGCGCCAGGGGGGTGAAGAGAGGAGAACGACATGACATCGCACAGACAGGAGTGGGAAATTCAAATAACGTCAGAAGATCGATGATGGAGTGTGTCCAGGCTTTCCACCATGCATCCATACTTTTGGCACACAAGACGTCTCTTCGGATGCTCGTAGAACATCTCTCCTCCCTTCCCTCATTACCTCGACATCTTGATCTGCTGAAGAAGGCTTCGTCGTCACTCGCAGTGGATGCACTGGCATTCTCTGCATGTCTTCGGAACGGTTCCCCTTCGGATGCAGTCAAGCTTCTAGAGCAAGGACGGGGTGTCTTCTGGAACCAGCTCAATCGCCTGCGTTTGCCACTTGACGTCATTGTGGCCGGCCCCGCTGGAGAGGTTGGCAGAGAAGTTTTCACAGTTGACTACGGACATTCGTAATGCCCTCAACTCTGATGGTGATCAACACAATCGGGTATGGCAACTCAATGGTAAACTGAAGTGCGTAGTGCTCGAGATTCGAGATTTGCCTGGTCACTCTCATTTCCTTTTACCCACGCCGTTCGCCGACCTTCGCTGCGCGGCGAGCAGAGGGCCAGTTGTCATCGTGAATGCAAGCCGGTATGGTTGCGATGTGCTCGTTGTCTTTCTCGATCGCGATCCTGTCCATGTTCCGTTGCGGATCACTCAAGCGGGTCCACATTGAGTGCCCTCATTCGCGCTCGGCGGCTTGGTTCTTCATACATTGTCAATGATGGCATACGCTTTCTTGCCATTGGCCAAGCGAACGCCTACAGGGAAAGCGAACTGTTCTCCGTCAACTCAGAATTGGCCCACGTTGGCCAGTTTCTCGACGGTATCGCTACGTTCACGTCAATCCATGGTCCGGAGTCCTGCATTTCACGCGTGGCTGAAGAGCTTGGCCGACACCAATGGGTGCGCTTTGCATGCCACGGTGTCCCTAACCGGGAGAAACCGTTCGACTCTGCCTTCGCCCTCGACGTACCTTTCACCATCCAGCGTATCACCCGACGTGACCTGCCAGACCCCCAATTTGCATATCTCTCCGCCTGCCACACTATCGTCGGAGACAAGGAGAGTCCGGATGAGGTGATCCATCTCGCGTCCGCGGTGCAGTTTGCGGGTTTCCGTTTAGTGATTGGGACGATGTGGGCGGTCGACGATGGTCACACGGAGCAGATCGCGTCGACGTTTTACAAGTATTTGGTGGACGAGTCGGGCAAGTTGGATTACACTCGCGCAGCTTATATGCTGAACAGGCCGATGAGATTGGTCAACGTTCCCCTCGATCAACGCATTCTCTACATATGCATATAGGTCCCTAGTTTTGTATCCTCGTTTACTTCCTCGCTCTACGGTTTTCGTGTTTGCTCTGTGACCGTAGTCTTATCTTAATCAAGGAATGTACTATGCCATCTTAGCCATTGAATTCTGGCTGCGCGGATCCTGTTCTACGTGATGTTTGCAAGAAGTTTGCGACGCTCGCCAATCATTCCGATGACTGCATAAGCACCGGGAACGGAAGAGTGTTATATTGGACGGGGTCACTTGGCGAAGAAGCTCAGACTTGTCAGCTAAATCTGAACAGTAAACCGACATAGACACGTAGCAGAACTCCAGTAACCATGTGTACTGGGCCAGTCTTGTCAGCCATGCTCGAAAGCGTTCGAGACCAGTGACTGGCAATGCATACGCGTTGGTCAATAATAGATTTTTGCATCATCTGATCATATCGTACCTAGCTTACTTAGAAAGCGCTAGTTCATCTTGGGAGAAAATAACTACCGATTGAGATCCCTGAGTGGACAAAGTTCGAGTGCCTCCCGATGACTTCGTCAAGGCCCTCAATTCCATCAAACTAACAGCAAGATGATCTGCAAGATCGTCCAGAGTCCTTGTCCGTTCTTGGTTGACGTCGTTGAGGTTCTCGAGCTTTCTATCCCGGGAAAGAGATTTACTATTTCTCACTGAGGCTCCGTGCGTCACGTAGCGCGCGAAGAGATGACTCAAGGTCTCAGGTCGAAGTGGGCAACTTGCTCACCCGTTCTCGCCTTACGCGTCCATGTCGCACCCAGTGAAAGTGGGCTACGACGCCCCCTTTTTACCTCCGTTTGTAGGAGATGGGAGGGCAAGATGGTGGTGGAAAATTCGACGGTCCACTTCCACACGCGTCCGGCCGAGTTGTATCTTGGTACGGCCACCTCGCGTGGAGAGACAAGCTCGTATGTCCATTACGATGGGCACGTGTCCGCTGATGAAGGAATAAGAAGATGAAGTGAAGGAAGCGGTAGTACCTTGGTTGTGATCAAGTTCGACTCTGTTCGAGCGCCGGTGATAGATGGTGGGAAGAGAGCATTTGGGAATGTATCTGGGCCATCAACAAACATGATATGATGACCCTAGAATTCTTGTTTCGACGACATTTATTCTCTCTCGAAAACTCTTATAGTACGACGTGCCAGTGGAACCTGATATGCTTTCAAGTCATACTGGATGTCGATGTGCTAGCAGAAGCGCCAGCGAGTGTCTTTGCTCCCGCCGTTCTTCGCGATGACCCGAACGAGGCTCACCCGAGGGCATCGCCTGTCGGGAAGCGCGATTTTATTTTGCGCTGTATCGAATAAACGATGTGTTCGATGTAGACATCAAGAAAGGGCAAATTGTTAACAGTTAATTTCCATTGCTGCCGTATCTATTTCCCGTAGTCTCTATCCAAGCTATGCAAAGAGCTTCTTGTACGCCTTCTTCCCCTTCCCCTTGAGCTCCTTCTCGCGCGATCTTGGCGAGACGGTTGCCTTGAGGTTGAGAAGGTCTTCTACCGCGAGGAGATTGCTGGCCTCTAGTAGGTTGCTCTTTGTGCTGTCGTCGTCTTTCGGGGCCACTTTGGCGAGCGCTTTGGCTCCGTTAGTTCGTAGTGAATACGAGCGCTGGACCACATGGAGAATAACTCACCTTTGTCTTCTACCTTGACTGCGAGCACGTACGTCTGAGTCGTCTGGTGTACTCCCTGCATAGCGTCAGGCGGTTGAGAGCGCAGCGCAGCAAGTGCAGAGTTGATGAGCAAGACCGTCCGTAGCTCGTCAAAGTTGTCCATTCGTTGAGCCGGGAGGGTGTTGATCAAGGTGCCTCTGAGCCAATGTGTGAGCTGACCTTGATCCACAACGCAGACGAGTTGACGCACTGAGATACTTCACGTTGTCTGATGCCGCGGATGGGTTCGGTTCCCCGGCTTTATCCTCGTTCTTTCCTGTGAGCAACGCGTTTCCGATAGCCTTGATGGAATTGGCTGTTATGCACATGTACTCGTGCTCGTCTGAGGCGTGCTCGTCGTCTCCGGATAATCCTCGTAGTTGTCGCCGCCCGGACTGGCAGACTCGTTCAGAGAGGGGTCGTCTGGGAAGAGTACGCCACAGGCTGCGATGATGACAGGCTTGGTGGTCACGTCTCCCGAAGTAGTGGGGTGGTACTCGATCTTGTGGACTGGAGATGGACGTGGGACGAGTACGTTGTGCTATGTGAGTCAACGTACCGATCAATTTGCCCTTGATGGCCTCGCTGAACACAACGTGTTTCCGTCCAAATGAGGGGTCTGCGCGACGGTGATGAAGAACTGGGATCCGTTGGTATCTTCGCCTGCGTTGGCCTGTGGTGGGGTGTGGTGAACACGCATGTAGACCCTGAAACATGAATGCATACCATGGGCAGGAGGAACGGTCTGTCGTGGTTCACGGGAAACGCCTCATCAGCAAAATTTTCGCCATAGATGGTCTCTCCGCCGGTGCCTAAGACCAAGCACGTCAGCGGGAATGGACTCGGTGGAATCTGGACCCGGAATAAGAGTGGTTTCCCCGAGTTGCCTATGCCCTTTTCTCTGGTGCAGAGCGCACTTGAAGACGGATCAGCGGTCGTCTTGGGCAGTGAGAAAGGACGTACGAAAGTTCGCTGCGGTCTTCGGTACTAGATCTGCATAGTAAAGTTGACCATGTGAAAAGAAATTCCACGACGCGAATGAGATCATCGAGAGGAGCTGACGAACCCCTACCAAAAGTGAAAACGTCAACAGGAAGATCACCCCACGAAGAGAAAGGAAGCTGCCATGCTCCCAGAATTGTTTTCCGGGAACGTCTGTGAAGCCGCGACCGGCGCGAACGCCGATAATCCCATTAACGTTGCAGGAGGTGCCAGTGGCCATGGATGGAAGAGAAGAAGGAACGATAGAAAAAACAGGAGGTAAGAAATCCATGCGCGTTGGAAAAAACAACATTGCGGCTGGTCAGGAGAACTCGATTGCCGATTTCAAGCGACCCGCGCGGCGACCTAATAACGCAATTGACCGATAAGCAGATTTTGGAACACAAACAGGTACCCTCAACTATGTATAGTGGCCCCGGCGGACAAAATGGAAAGATAAATGAACTTCGTGGCACAATGCAAACGCAGTCCTCATCCTCGTCCTCCTGAACGCTCGCCTCCCCAAACACGCCCACATCAAAATACGGAGCCAGCTTAACCGCCAAGCAGCCCATGCTGCGCGCACCAAGATGCTCCGCGAGGACGCAGAGCTGCTCTTCACTGGCGATGCGGGGTGGATACGGGCCGAGAACAAGATGGAGAAGACGCGGCGGGTGAGTCAGGACGAGATCGCCCGGGCTGGTCAGCAGGCTGCCAAGGGCCGTCAAGAGTGCCGACCCGGCGGGGGTCCGTATCGGTCGCGGTACAAACACGGAAGGTGCGCCATCATGCTGCTCAGGTTCGGACCTTGACGAACGTCTGAAAAGACATTTGGCTATCGTTGGGAGCACGGGGCACGTAGCCACGTTCGATTGGCAGACGGGCACGATTCACGCGGAACTACAGTTGCAAGAGACGCGTCGGCATCACGTACGTCAACTCTCGCAACGCATTCCTGGTGCTCAACAACTGCTAGCTTCCTGCAGGATCAATCCTATTTCGTAGTCGCACAAAAGAAATATGTCTTCATCTATGACCGGAATGGCGTCGAGTTACACAGACTGCAATCTCGCATCGAACCTACTCAACCAGAATTTTACTATCATTGGTTGCTCAGCGTCGTGACTATGCCCATTACCTCCCTCGTCCTTTCCCAACGTCTTTTTGATAGGGAAACCCTGGTTACCTGAAATACCAAGACACTTCCACCAAGACACTTCCACCAAGACACTTCCACCGGTACTCAAAATCGACACAACGCTGCCATCCATCTCGCCACCAAAACGGCGTCGTGTCGCTATGGATCCCAAACCTCCCTAATCCCGCAGGGAGCTAGAGAGGACGTAGGCGCAGGGGTCAGTGCGAAAAACAGCGATGTTCTGATCTATTAATAGATCTGAATTCGTCCCCAATGAATACCTCAATGCGCTTGAGTGCATGACGTCGGAGACGTTGAGTGCAGAATCTGGGAGCATGGATTTCATCGCTGCCGGCACGACCACCGACCGTGGGGAGGATCTGGCTGTCAAGGGTGCGGTGAGTAACGTGATTCTCATTGTGATTTCCTTTGCTCAGCGCTGCTCTTCCAAACGTACATCTTTGAGGTCGTCGAGATGGTACCAGACCCGTCAGCCAACCAAAGGTGGTATAAAGTGAAGCTGCGCGTGCGCGATGACGCCAAGGGGGTGAGCGCGATTTGTGCGATCAATTGTTACTTGTTGTCATCCATGGAGCCAAAGGTGGAGTGAGGCGCCTGCGGATGGTGACGTGCGCTGACGTGAATTGCTATAGATATTCGTGAGGGCATTTGACCTGGACGAACACCACGTGGGTGTCGCGTTTTTGGACGTCGGCGTCTATGTGACCAGTTTGCGAGTGCTCAAAAACCTTTTGTTAGTTGGAGATGCGGTCAAGAGCGTCTGGCTCGTTGCTTTCCAGGTACAGCATATCTTTACTTCGAGTGACCAGGGGTGAACTTTTTTTGCTCTAGGAGGACACATACAAACTGGTGGTTCTGGCCAGGGACATTCGGCGGGCGTACGCGTCCAACATCGACTTTCTTTACCAGCAGCGAGTTGTCAATCGTTGTCAGTGCATGTTACGGTTGCTCACGTATGACCCCAGCGGTACGTTCTTCCCGAGTTGGTCACTGTCGACGACGACTTGACTCGGTTTAGACCCCGAATCGAGAGGCGGTCAACATCTCATCTGCCATACCGAGTTCCATTGCCGTGAGGAGTCTCGCGCGTGTCGACTAGAGAAACAAAAAGGTGATAACTCACCACACGCATTCTCATTTTTGAATCATAAGGTAGATACGAGGTACAATCTCCTTTAATTGCTCCCTGCCTCGAGGGTTGACAGCCATCCCTGCTGCCAGCATAACCAGATTGACTGTTATATGACCCATACCACTCCTACTCACAAGCTATTCAAGGAGAGCATTCATCTAAGCCCCCATATCGAAGAAACCAAGAAAGGTACACATTCGCTCTATACATATCATTTTCATTTGACCGCTTTATACCAGGTCCACGCTATTGCACTTCTCTCGAGGCTAAGGTTACTCGGTTTGGAGACAAGGGTAGCCATAAGGTCTGGTTGGAACCTGAGGGCTGCGATTCCGGCGGGTGTCTATTGTTGGCGAAAAACCTTGCGCTAAGCCTGTTGCAGACCTGATATATCCTGACGGTTATCGTACTCCATGCCTGAAGAGCTGCAAGAACCTATGATGCGTACAGTTCCAGGACTAGAAAACGTCCACATGGTTTGACCTGCGTACGGGGTCGAATACGACCATATTGACCCTTGGGAGCTTCAACGTGAGTTACAGCCTTGCCTTGAATTCTTGTACTCCTGACACAGCCTGCAGCACCACTCGAGGCCAAGAGGATCAAAGTAGGTCGCCAGTAGCATGGGTTATAAATATCTTGACCCTTCGCTAGGGGCCCTTCCTTGCAGGTCAGATCGATGGGATAACGGGAAGCTGCGGCGCAAGGGTGTATTGCTGGTATCAACGCGGGTCTTGCTGCGCAGAATCAACCGCTACTTTCCATCACCCGCGCGAACGGATACACCGGTTTCATGATTGATGATCTGGTGACCAGAGGGGCAGAGGAACCCTGTAAGCAGCTGTGTTAGGTTCGTCAGCTCACCAATTATAGACCGAATGTTCACTTCTCGATTTGAATACCGCATGACGCTTCGATGCGACAACGCGGACACGAGGTTGACCGAGATAGGTGCGCGCCTTTCGCAAATGGTCATTGTTGCTTCACTTGTCTTCCGCATGGTATGCTGTGGGTTTGATATTAGCAGAACGCTGGGCAAAATATTTATGCGATCGTGATGCAATACAACGCGGGACAGACACACTGAAGTCAATAGTCTTGAGCTCTCAGGTCTGTGAGCAACCATTTTCCCTGCATGATTTGTTGATGAAAGCAAAAGCAAAAGTATTGGGAGAGGTACGGAATCACTGTGACCAAGGATGGCGTCATGAGGAGGTAGGGATATACCAAAGCCGTTCGGCGCATTTCTGACTATACTGAACAGTGCTTTTGAAGTGCTGAGCATGCCTTCAGTAACACTCGATAATCTTGTCCATAGTGGCGCCCTCCAAGGCTTCCCGGATTTTGAGTCAAACATCATTTCCCGAATCATCACCGATGGTAAGCTAGAGCATTGCGCATGTGCTGACCGCTAATTTAAGCCACAGCAACCTATGCGCCTCATCTCGCTCGCCAGTGCGCCGATTTGAAAGCATTCCATGCGGATGAATCCTTTCTTCTTGATCCCGATATGGATTATGCACAAGTTAGAGGACTCAGTGAAGAAGTGAGAGAGAGGTTGCAGCACTTTCGACCCACGGCGTTGGTGAGTGCGCAATTTATCTGCTTCACATGACTTCTGATGATTGCTTGGCAATTATGCAGGGTGCTGCTAAGCGCATGGAGGACATGGCGCCAGCTTCAGCAGTTTACTGAAGCATGCACGTCGGGCGTGGCATGCTCAGATCTGGGCCTAAGAATGGAGTACCCCACTTCGTACAAGGAGCATCTAGTCACTAGCCGACTTTGGTCACTACGCGCACTCAACTTACGCTTCTCGCGTTACCCGCCGCGCGGAAGGCTCGCTTTCATTTAATCGATTTCTCCGCGCCTTTGGACATTGTTTATCACAATGTGCATACTTTTCGGTGCTGGTGGCAAACTCGTGGACAACAAGGTACCCGCGCCACTCCGCTTCCGGCGGTCCCGCGCGCACCATGAAACTGCGCTTTCAAGATATTGCAAGGGATGAACTCGTTGTAGACATACTTTGTCAGCGTAACGTCAACACGATCGTGCTATACCCCCGACCCCAGTTGCAATTGAAGAGTACTCGCGGAGCAGGGTGGCACTCAGTGCGGTGCTTGCATGTGCCCTCGGAAATGTTTCAGGTAAATGATTTTTCCAAGGATATCCTCAGGATCTCATTTGCCAACCGCGGTTGCGCCGTTTACGCATCTCGGCATTGGCATTGAAACCGCACCACCTACCGGAACTTGAAGAGGATATAGCCTATTCGACTACCTCCCCCCATGTCGGAGCTCGTCGTTCAACCGTAAGCACGCGTTCTCTTGGGCCGCATGTTCATTGGAGCGTTTTCTGCAGGCGGACACTGGGCCATCAACACAACTTTATTCAGCGCATGCTAAGTGTGAAACGGCACGAGAAGGCAGGTGGGAGGGAGAGGGAGGCGCACTAGTACCCGGCGGGATGCTGCAAGAGAGAGACGAGGAGCTTGGCGGTGGCTGGCGGCGCGATCGAGGTGATCTCCGGACGCGTGGCAATGCACATTTGGTTGAGCGCGCGGACCATGGGGGACTGCTGCGCGCGGAGATGAACGCATTCCCTGCCGCGCATGGGAGGCATACTCTCGGCATTGAACCCTTTGGGCAATGCTGCCCCAGACGAATTCCCAGTTGGCAAGTTGCGCGGCATGCTCCACGCCTTCGCGCGCCGCGGCGCTGCCAAAAGTAGGGGCAGGACCAGCCAGCCGCCAAAACTGGGAATTAGCCACTGCCATGCTGCAAGGATGCTGGTCTTCGCTGCCAAAAGGCAGCGACCGTATATCACCCGGCGAACCAGAGCAATAGGGACGGGCATCCCCGCCGCGCGGGGCCAGGGCTCCAGTGGAGGAGGACTTGGAAGCGCGAGTTGGGAAAATTTGCGCGCTGCGCAATATTTGAGCCCAGCTCGGCCACCCCCGAACGCCAGGTCGCCCTGGAATTTGCAATCTAGGGGATATTTCTGGGGCCGCAGCCCTAATGCGAGCGCGCGGACAAATGCAAGCAAGCAACGACTGCAAGGGCACCTCGAAATTCAACCAATTCCTCCTCGTCACCTTTGCTGATCTCAAGAAATATTACTGGTTCGCAGGCCAATCGGCACCGAACTCAGTTGAATTCTGCCGGAGAGCTGATCGGGAAAAAAAAAAGAACAACCCCATCATAAAGCTTGCATCAAAAATATTATTTTTGCGGCTGGTTCATGCGGTTGTGGAAATCAACGCGCAGTCGGGCTGCTAGGAGACGGCGATTTCTCCAGCGCGCGTACGAAGTTACTACGAACTGCTGGAAGTCCCTCCGACTCCAGCCATGGAATCCAGCCTCCGCATACTGCTCCTTCAACGCTTGCTCTTCTTCAGTAAGCGGTTGAGCTGTGGAGTGAGCAACGTGAACAACATCAGTGTGGTCTGCGGATCGCAAATAAAACCCCACGTGCATTTGCCCGCGTCGGTAAACTCTCGAGCCGTAGCCTGCTCCGCCTCCATCTTCGGGCCATCGAGGTTCTCTCATAGTCACAACGATGCCATTCAGGTGCTACGATCGCGTTGGGTCGACTCCAGCAACTTTTGGCAGTTGATTGGCATACTCTGAATTCTTTTTTCCTGGAGTTGAACGAGCGCTGGGTCAAAGAACTGGAAGTCTTGACTAGGAAGCGAATCGCGATGGCATCACCGCGGTATGCACGACAACCCTACAACTCGACTCACATCAGTATGAGCACGCGGTAGCTTGGGACCCTTCTCTGTTATCAACGGTGCAGCACGTAATGCATCCTTGAAATAACTATTCACCGAATAATTCAACTTCCTCTCCCGCTTCGATAACGAGAGCACGTTCAAGTTGGGTCTTGCGTCCACCAGTCCGGAAGTCTTCGCCCTCTCATTGTTACAAGGAACTACCAGATTAGAAGTTACTGAGGTCTTCGAGGTTGAGGTCTTCGTATTTGGTGTAGAGTTCTGCGGTGCGCTCTTCACCACGCTGTGTGGTTGCTTTAATGTCACCATCGATGAGTATGCTGGCAAGTGGCACCGGCAGACGGGCGTGATCGGTACTCACTCGTCGGAAGAGCTAATGATTGTCTCCACGCCGTGCGTTATCATGTCGAGGAACTCTTTGCTCGTAGCTAAGTTCGGAGACAAATGAAATCACGCCATCTAAATCAAATGCACTGTTACTTGCCTTTGTACTGCTGCTGCCTACCTTGCTCAACACCAAGCTAATCGAGACCAAGCTTTTGGGCGGTGCGCTTGAGCATACGCTCCTCCACTCTACCTTCCGCAACGAAGCGGACCACATGCACTTGCTTTGTCTGTCCGATTCGTGAGCATGGTCCACAGCTTGCAAGTCGGCTTGGGAATTCCTATCGTCTGCAATCACGATCCATGTTTGTTAATTGGCGACCAAAAATCTCACCAATCACTGCCGTAGAGAATGCCAGTATCCGCAGCCGTCAAGTTTACGCCAAGACCTCCAGCGCGGGTAGTCAGCAATTTTTCGCAGTCTGGTTTATTGTACTCGTCGATTGCAACGATCTGGCCGTCGTGTGTGGGGCCACCGCGCTCTTGGGTTATGGAGCCGAATCAGAACGTGCGAAGCCATGCAATAGAGTTTAAGAACGTACTGAAACCACGGAAGAGGCACCAGTCTTCTAGAATGTCCAGAGCACGGCTCATTTGACTGAAGATCAATAATCTTGATCCCTTGGCCGCCAAAGACCTGGGCAGTTTATCCAATATGATCATCTTCGCTGAGTTCTCTATGAGATGCTTATCGGTAGTGTATGGCGGGCCTGACTCCTAGTAACGCGGGAACAGAGTGTCGTCGTGAAAGATGAGCTAAGTGAGAACTTACTGAGCCATCAAACAAATCCAGGTGGCATGTTACTTTTCGGAGCTGAACTGGCGTCGGATGAGCGCCTGAGATCAGCCGTGAGGTACCTGCACAGTAATACTCATCAAACGAGTTTTTTTTCCCGCCAAGCCTTTGAGAGAGAAAGTTCATATAAATTTTTTTCGAGTAAATGGCCAAAGGACAGATCATTCACCGTGTCCATACCTTTTTCCAAGACAGAGCGATACCACTTCCGCCGCATCTCAGTAAGATCAACGTATATGTTGATCTCCTCTGCAGCCAGAGTCAATCAACAAAATGTGCGACGCGAGAAAGTGGCAGCTTACTTGGAAGAAGATTCTTCTCCACGCCAGACCTCTTGCGACGTAGGAAGAAAGGTCGCAGTATTTTGTGCAACGCCTCTTGAATGCCTCAACAGCTTTCTTTATCACCTATACTGACCTTATGAAAAGAAGCATCCAGATCAGCCAAAAAGACATAGTCCGAAATATCGCGCAGAGCGAACAACTCTTTTACGTTATTCTGAAGTGGGGTACTCGTCCGCGAGACACGAAGGCGTGGACGATATGGGCAAGGATGGAGTCGACGTTTTAATGCGGGCTTCGCCGATTACGATGCATCCGATGGAAAGTTTCCTCAGTGCCCACTTTTCTATGAGACAAAAAATGAAAAAGACGTCGAAGTCTTGCGAAATAAGTTGATCGGCAATGAGTTCAGCACGTTCCTCTTTCCTACCAGTCAGGACCACGGCATTGATGTCCGGCGTTCACGTTCAAACTCTCGAGCCCAGTTTTGAAATGTTGACTTGGGTACCAAGATCAAATAAAGATTAGGGACAGCGTGCCGGCGATAGTGACTAAGGAGTGGGATAGTTTGCAGCGTTTTACCTAGACCTTAGATGTGTGATTGTGCAAATGCAAAGTGTGTGCATAGAACACGCACCATTTCATCAGCAAGGATACCGTTCAGGCCATTGTGATGTGGCGATACCGTGCAGTTCAGCCCTTGTAGCCGGTATGCTCTCATAGTACCGTTGATAACTAAGCAAGAAGTGAGTAGACTTCAAAATGAGTAACGATTAACGGACAGCTTATCGATTCCTCAAAGACAAGTTTATCATCTCCTTCAGCGGCGAGTTCTCATGTTTCAGCATTTTCTTGTCTTGCTCTTGATCTGACTTCCTGCGGCGAGCACTTTGGTCTCTGCATGAGGACGAGCGCAAGATCAGGATTGACGAGTAAGTGATACTTACATGTGGTTTTTTGCGACCTCTCCCTCGCTACCTTGGTTGTGCATCCAAGAGATCAGCATACTGGGATCGCGAGCCTTCTGCAAATGCGCAGGGATGAGCAAATGCTGAATTGCAGATGGGGATGACTGACCTTGGTATCAATGAAATACTTGGAGAGGTCCACCTGACCACGGAGGTAGGAGTAACATTTTACAGCATCGGCGAACTCGCCACTATGAGGACGTCATCCGCCATTCGTTTTTGCTTCTGCTGCTGCCTCTCTGCGGACCGCTGCATTTTTGCCAAGTTTGATAATGATCAAATGCTGGCAGCAGGCATCTGAAGAGGCAGGACGTTCACCCCAAGAGTCTGATATGCTTTCATGATACCGTTGATAACTAAGCAAGAAGTTAGCAAGAAGTGAGTAGAATTCAAAATGCGCAACGATTAACTGACAACCTTTCGATTCCTCAAAGACCCAGGGTTGATCATCACTTTCAATGGAAAGTTCTCATGTTTCAGCATTTCCTCGTCTTCCTCTTTGCCCGACTTCCTGTTGCGAGTCCTTCGGTCTCTACATGAGGGTGCGCACATTATCAGGATTGACGAGGTGCGGCGTTAGAGCTCAGCGTACGCAGATCAGGAGGCGGATAAATTGACGTCCAGAATTGTCGGAGGAATTCTTTGGCGGCCGTCTGACACGTCGTGAGTTGACGCACAGGGCGCAAAAGAAAAACGGAGAAAATGCTCATACCTTGTTCATCTGGGCGTCTAGCTGCGCAGCCCATGTTCTGCGTCAGGGACATCAATGCTGTGTCGCCGGATTTTCTCTATTTTCAGCTGCAGTACCAAGCCCACGGTGAGAATCAGGTATATACGAGTATGCAAACGAACACTCACTTGACTAACCTTCCTTCCGATCCGTTCACCAAGTTCAAAAGTTCCCTGAACGCGCTCTGCTCATCGGTCACTTGTCTCAAATCTTCTTTGCCACCCGCAGTCCCAGCCCGGCCCAGTTGAAACACCGCCGTCAATCTTGCACACCGAGGATAGGTATTGCAGAACATAGTCTTACTTCTCCGTCCCGCCGTTCACCCGTCGTCACTTGCCAGGTGGTGCGTCACCTCTGGTGGTAGGAAAATTGATAAGAAACCCGAGCATATGACTTACAACGTAGAGTTGACGAATCCCCATTGAATTTACGAACGAGTGAGAATGCAATGCACTGACGACCGGCCTGCATGGTGATGTCTCTCTCGTTTCCCGTCTACGCAGTGCATTCAGTAATCCGAGCATTACTATCAGTGAGACACTCTAGCTCACCTCTCCATCATCTTTGAGTGTAACCCAAAGACTGATATATAAATCCGATGCATCTTCTCTCGGCCGTTTAGATTCCAATTAATTCTAGGCTCATCTGAGTACCAGCTTCCCGCGGGTGTGATGCAATAATGGTGGTACTGACCGCCATCCTTTTCGAGACACTTGTCAAATATTGGGTCCTCCTTAACAACATGCTACGTTGTACGAGCTAGCCGATGAAGAGCTGGGTGTTGGCTAGCGAGGGTGAAAGAACATACCTCAGCGGTCGTCACTACTAGTAGCTGTAGAACGTTGAGGAAAGAAGAGCGAGAGAGCGGAACGGAAGTAAAGCATTGTGCGATTAGATAATTGCCATGTGGTAGCAAGACAAGTGTGGCGACCTGATAAAGAAGGGATAATGGTACTGTCTAACAAGCATGCACGTGCCGGTGATTCCTTTTTTTTTTTGGTTTCGCTTCGGCTGGCTATGTCCGCTCTGCACTCGACCCTTGTTTCCTTAGACCTCCTTCTCTCGGCTGCCCCGATCGAGAGCCATGTCGGTGCTGTCGTGGTGCGTGTCCGATCTCCCGCTTGGAGAACTTTCATGGGTCAATACGTGTACTTTCACGACAGGACTCTCCCAACGCCTCGTCACGCTCGCATTACCCCTGGGCATTTTCGAGCACGTACGTCCGGTTCCTCCCTTGTGATTACTTGACGGCCGCACCAACTGCATCGTCTTGCAGGACATTTTACCCAAGGAAGAGGGTCTTAAGAAACTCAACTTTGGACAATGTGCTATCTGCAGCGACGGTGTACTATAATCCTCCGATACGATGTACAAGACGGAGAACGAATGTACGAATTCGAGAAAGGCATCCAAACAACAGACTTGTTATTGCTTATCCCATGTTCGTATACGAAGCGGTCGATTACTGCAGACACTGCATTCCGATAGCAGAGAAGAATGTGCGAGGCATATGCTATTTGCAGCATTGAAGTGAGTATGGACCGCGCCTGTTGAGGGGTAATTTTCTGCTGCACCACGACTATCAAAAATCCGGCAGAGTTGGTTGAATGAAGATACGCGCACCTTAAGCTCGAGCATAAGCTCTATGATCCGTTCTGAGTGGACATGTAGGATCTATGCTTACTTAAGCCACCTGTTCAGTATTATCCAACGCTCACGACAAACGTTAACATCGACTTCGCGCTCCCGCATGGGACAGATTATTTCCTCGGCGGACGTATGCTACTCGTCCGAGAATAGGTCCAAACGCGCCGCCACTCCTTCGTGACCTTTGGTTTTGGAAGACTGGTCCAAATATCCTTCATCGCATTTGAAGCATGACTACAGCCGGGATGTGGCAGGGTAAGCTCTGCTCAGGCTCAAGCTTATAGATAGATCATTTAAGTCCAACAGAGTTGCTTATTGTGCAGTCTCGTCGCACCTTGTCACCAATATATAGTCTGCCCGCGAATATAGCTCAGAAGTGGCACGATCATTTCACACCGCCTCCCGTTAGTCTCTTCAATTAACAGAACCGTCCAGGGTTCCGGCGCCGGTGTGTCCCTCTAAGTACATAGAAGACTTCTTTCAAACTTTTCAGTCCCCGAATGCTCAGCGATTCAGCTGCTCCATGAACACAGGTGAGCCATATTCGCATTTTTGCGAGTGTCATGACCGATTCTATGGCGCGATACTTCCAGTGTTCGGGAGTGATCAGGGCAGGGGAAGTTCTGCGTTGGTCAAGACAGGTGGTAATGTATCTTTCCACAACCGTGTTTTCCGCTCAACCTGCCACTTGGAGGCGGATGGCCAGCCAATTTTCGTCAAGCCTGACTATTGTGCTGACGTTCTTTGGTGTGTGTGTGTGTGGGGAGGGGGGGGAAGTCGTCGATGAGGTGCAAGAAATCCTTGGAACTGCATACTTCCAATTATTGACCGCCATCAGGTATGCTCATCAATGATGAAATTTTTACCTGGCTCATCCCGATTTTGCAGCGGCACCTTCAGTTCATTGTAACCCACATACTTCCCTGGTTTCTCGCCTTCCTGGCTGAGTCTGTGTTTCCCGCGGGAACCTCATGCCTAAGTTGCTTTTGTCCGCGTTTCACAAACTTCTTTTGTCTCTGTTCAAGTTTTTGGCACCGTTCCTCAAGGAAGCAGACCTTCAACTTGCCGCTCGTGACCTCTGCAGAGGCACACTCCGCCTGCTTCTCGTTCTCCTTCATGACTCCCCCCAAATTCCTCAGCGAATATCACTTTAGTCACCCCTCCCCGCTGCATCCAACTCCGCAACATCATCATTAGCTTGTCCCCCTTTCCATCGTCCTCCCTGACCCCCACCTGCACAACATCAAATTCGACTCAATCCCCGAAATGGGCCCCATTCCACCCGTCTTGTCCGACTTTGCTTCGGGCGTTAAAAGTGCTGATCTCCGAAGCGGTGTAGATCAGTACCTCTTCAACCGAGATTCCCTCACCTTCCTCGCTTCACTCAAAGATCGCTCGAAGTTATCCGTGGTTTCGGAAGGCACCGCCGAAACTTACATCCTAACCCTCATCAACTCTGCGTTAATGTATATTGGAGTGTCGTCGGTCGCGCAGTGGGTCGTCTGTCTTCGTCCCCAGCTATCCAGGCGCGGTTGCTGTACAGTGCCTTGCCACTAATCTAGATGTTGAAGGTGAGCATTCGTCCGATCGCCTCTTGACTGCATGTTAAAGTACACCTTCAGGACAGCACCATTGTCTGAGCTCCATGGTGCTCCACTTGCGATATCCCAACGCACATACCCACTGGTTCTCCTCCCTCTTGCTCCACCATTTCGTCGAGGTCAAGGACGATTACTTTCATGAGGTGATGACCCACGTTCTCCTGGAGCGTTTCATCGTCCACCGTCCCCATCCATGGAGAGCACTGGTTACAGTCATTGAACTTCTCAGGAACCAGAAATATGAATTCTGGAGCAAAGAGTCCGTCCGTGTTGCCCTGCATGGCGACGGTTCGGGGACGTGGTTGACACCAGAAAGCAAGATTCAGTGCCTACTCCCTCGGGATTATGAGAAGTCCCATATACCTGGTCCCTGATCGCATGGTTGGCTCCTTGATCGAGGGTATCACCAAAGCAAGAGATAACATTGTATGTGCCATCCTTCGTCGTCTTTATCCACTGATTGTGGTCCCTGTAGAGTGTCATCTTTGACTGTTTCCACACTGCTTCCGGAACTAGGGTTCGCGGCCTCGGACTGGAAGGTACTGAAACAGCGACATACGTGGGATTTGGTGGCTAGTCTCTTACAAAACTCAAAGAACGATCCCACCGCGCATTGGTGTCTTGGAGGTCTGTAGTCCGTTTGTTGGGGTATTGCAACATCGGGCTGACTGCGTCACGTGACACGAACAGATGCTTGCGAATCTGATGTGCAATCCGCAAGCTTGTACTTCCCTCTTCCTCAAATCCTCCCCTTTATCGTGAATCGAGGAGCAAGCCCTGCACATGAATCTATGGTGTGGCTCCGCATCTTGGAAAACGTCCTCAGTGTGGCCTGCGCCTCCAAACTGACCCACACTACGGGAGACCAACGGTGTTCGACCGTCTGTCGATGCCTGTCTGCTCTTCTACGAAACAAGATCTATCTACCCCTTGACCTCGGTGTTCAGGTCACCAACAACGCGTCTCGTAGATAAGGGGATGGCGGTCCTGCAACAGGGCGCCGCAGTCATCCTTCGACTGAGCCTGATTCCAGGCATTCCTTTCCACACACTGCGCGCCGCCCTCTCGCACGCCACTGAGTACCTGGAATGCCTCGAACTGGCCATCCACCTCCACCATTCGCTACGGCGATCTCTCGATATCAAAAACCCTGTGGTACTCGCGCAACCACCTCACCGCGCACAGGGACTCCATGACGTCCCGGTGATGGTAGACCTGCTCCGGACGTGGGGCGAGATCGTGGAGGCGCTCTAACGGGCGCCGGCAGACGAAGTGAATCCCGACGAGCAACGGCGTGCGGTCCTGCCAAACAACCGTCATTGCCAGGTGCTGCCTATCACGTCGCTCAGTCGCAAATAGCCACATGCCTTCTTCTTGATGGCCCAAAGTGCGTGCTGGAGGTTCTGCATGGAAGGTAAGTACTCTGCAAGGGCGGGTCCTCGGTCTCGAAGAAGGTTCGCTTTGGACAGGCGACGGCGAAGTGCAGTATTATCTCTCCCCGCAGTGCAGGCTCCCTTATGTCTGACCTCCGAGTTGCTTCGCTTTAACCGTGTATCGCACTGCGCTGCTGTCTTTCCACAGTAAATCTTTCGTGCTGTCCACTTTAAAAGCCTACCAGCGTTAGTGAGACACGGAGTTAATTTACAGAACTTTGCGAGGGAGACGTTGGAAAGGACGTCGCTAATTCATTCTGCAGCTCTGCACTACTCGTCTACATCCATCAGCTCATCCTCAGCCAGATCTTCGTCCCTGCCACTTTGCTCTGCCCTAAGGAAAATACTTCTCAACTCTTCTTGGGGAGGGTATTCACACCAGTATATGCCCCGAAGTTTGCTGTTTAGAACGCCAATGTACTGTGAGGCGCCCCGTTCGTTGACCCAACCAGACCTCCACATGCACTTCCTGCAAGTCAGGCGAACGCGGCGTCGATTGTACTGGAAAACGAGGTCGTGCCTCGAATGTTGGCAACCGGGGGTAGCGCATTTGACGAATTCAACTCCCCAGGGTCGGACAGCGGGGTCGTGATGGCCGATCGAACGGCAGGAAACGGCGACGTCCCCGCGGTCTTTGTGGATGCAAATTACGTTGGTTGACTGGAGGAGCGCAAGGTCGTGGCCAACAGTGCGTAGGACGACGTTCCATATGCCGTCGGTCTTGTCAATGCCGATATTCTCGATAATGCGGCTGATAACCCTGCGGTAAAGCTGGAGGTCGGAGGAGGTGGCACCGAAGCCCACCACGAAATCGAACACCGAGCTGGAGCAGGGCACTGGTCAGAAAAAGAACCGAGGCAGCAAGGAGGGAAACCACACCGCACCTTTTCACCATCGATTTGAGGCCTTCCAACGTCTCGAGATGCCTGACGGCCGCACCACCTACAGGCAAAAAGAGTCCTCTCCATCCACCGCGAGACTTTTTTGAGGCATCGTACCAGGAGAGAGCAGAGGGCTCCCCTTGCTCCAGACACACCTGCGAGGCTCTCCCCATGACACCCAACAGCGATGAGCCAAAAAAGTGCTGGATCGCCTGCATGGCAGTCAGGGGGCCTTCCGGCGTGCATAGCAGTCCCGACTTTGCGTCGACCGGAAGCTGCAGCAAAATAAACGTGTTGCAAGGCCAGCCGCACTCCAAGGAATGCTCACTGAAGCGGTATGCCTGCGTCATCGCCGCGTCAGCGGCTACTTGCTTCACGTCCACCCTTCGCAGGAAAAGCTGAAGCAAGCAGGGCGGTAAGTAGGTGGGAGCAAGGTGGCAGAGGAATAAAGAAATACATTTTGGGGCTGGAGGTAGTACTGGTGCTCGACGTCCAGGGAGAGCGCGGCAGACAGAAAGGTGTTTTTGGGTGAGTCGGTGAGGGTCAACAACACCATCGGCCACGTAAGTTTCGACCTTCTCCTACTGCTGTACCCGATGAATTCGTACTGTATGGATGCCGTTTAGACCATACTAATGAATGCAAGGGGAACTCGAGCATACCGGGAGCGGTCTTTTTCCATCCTTCTTTTGGCAAAGCACGCAACGAAATTCCACTCCGTCTTTGAGCGAGCCAAACCCAACGCAGCCAGAACTGCCTCTCTCGAACTGGTGGCATTTGAACGCGCCACAAACTAAGCAGACGCTGCATTCCTGGATTAGATCGCCGCAAAAGTTGCAGTACTCCTTCCGCACAGTGATAGGCGGTAATGGGGCTCCGAAACTTAGCGTCGCTCAGCCAGAAAAATGGCGGGGCACTCTACCTTGGCTTGTGGCCCCGGCGATGGAGGGTAAAGCAAGTGTTGGGTCGCCCCCAGTACGGCGCCGAAGGCACACCTCGCCGCGGAATTTGAAGGTAGTGAGCATCAGGACAGGGGAAGTGAGTGCAGGAGCGACACGCTGGTGGTGGGTTTATTTGGGGAGGAACGGTCGGCAGAAGACTTTTATACCCAGATAAAGAAATAGTGGAGCCGCGGAAGATTTTTTACCGGCGGTACACTGCACCTCCACTGAATTCAAACGCAGTTAAGCATGCCAAAAGCAAAGTGAAACGGGGTAAGTGCGACTGACTCGGAGACAGGCGGGAATATCAGGGCAGAATTGCGGAGAAGTCGCTCTACATATTCTTAGCGACGCAATACAACCCTGGGCTGCCGGGTGCATGTGTGCTTTGCTCAGGAAAAAAGTGAATACATTCATAGTACAAAAGCGCCTTAAGTTAGCCTCAAATTTTTCTGCGCGCATTCCCTACTTCACCTTTGTGGGCCACAGTGGCAGTGTCCTGTTTCTTCCGCCCTGCTGCAGTAACAAAGAGAGCAGCTAACCGCGCAGAAAGAGGGTAACTGTGCCAAAATACACTAGGGAATGCACTGTCCACAAGGGTGACGTATTCGCTAGCGTCCTTCTGTGAAACTTTGGGCGATTTCCAGCCGCACAGCTTGCATTCCATTCTAACGCCAGACTTGTCAGACTTGATGTTAAAATCGTAAGCTTCTGGCTTGCAACCCTCTGTTCCGCACGCGGAAAACGATACACCCCAGGGGCGACTGGGCGGGTAATGCAGGGAAATTTCCCTTGCTGTCGGCATAGAATCGCGACCGTGTCGCTCCTTGAAGAGGATCACAGCGCTGTTCGTCTGTAACAGGTGCAGATCTTGACAAACCGCTCGCGATAGCATGTCCCAGAGGTCGCCCGTCTTGTCAATCGCGACGCGTTCTATCACTTCGACCAGTGTATTTCTCACTTGGTGTCCGATGGTTGAGGAGCCACCGAAGGCAAGCACGAAATCAAACAAATCCCTGTACGTGGCAAGGCAATCAGACCTTCAAGCGGGCAAGCACCCAGAGACTCACTCTTGCAAGAGCTTCATGAGGTTTGTAAATCCGTCCCGGTGTGTCACTGCAGGACCACAGGAGGACAAGAGCAACCCCCTCCAACCTCCGCGAAAGGACGGGGCGACGTTATACCACGGGTTATCGGGCATACACGCCGGGGTTTTCTTCTCGACGCGTGGGTATTGACCCTTCGCCACTGCGGACTGTGCTACTGCGCGAAGGGCACCGAAAAATGCCGGCCCGCAAAATGTTTCCAGCAGAGAGCGTACTTCAGAAAAGACTGGGGCAGTCGCGCCTCCTGCATACTGGAGTTGGCCCGTGTTACATTCGCTGTGGGTGTCGAGGACGAAGAAGATGTTGGCAGGCACCTCGGAATCGATAGACAGCTGGGTATGTTGGGCACACTTTCGCATCTGCTCTTTTACCGCTGCCGTGGAAAGGTTTGTTGTGAGCTCCACGTGAGCGAAACACAGCTGCAAAAAGAGTCAAATACGCGCTATGGCCGAGAGTTCAGCTTACATTCTCTGGGGTTCGTGTGAATCGCTCCAAAAACTCCAACGACAGAGAGTCGCGAACGAACTGCGCAGGTGCCGTTCTAAGGGATGCGGTCACGAGGACCATCGGCCAGTCAAGCTTCGAGCGTGTGCGGGCGGCATAGCCGCGGTATCCGTACTGTAATAGGCCATGGTAAGCAAAGGGAAGCGGATGACAAGGCAACCCTCACAAGTAGAACGTCCTCCTTCCCCCGTTTTTCACACCGCCAGCGCTTGGCGTCACAAGGGGGGCAAAGGAACTGCACAGAGACTGGGGCTGTGCGGTAGAAAATGCAGCCATGCTTGTCATCAGGAGAAGGCTGGATGCAGACGTAAGCACCGCAGGCAACGCACTCGCAGGAGTAATCTCCAGCAAAATGCCCACAAAAACTGCAGTACACTTTTTCGACGACGAGGCTGCATACTTCAGGCTGCGCTAAAAGGCCATTAGCTACGCGGGGTAATTCGTGTGCGAGGCAGACCCCACTTGCCTCCTTGCGGGGACGGTTTTCTGGAAGTTGAGGGATACGGCTGGTTGCGCCGCGGTTGCAAAGACGAGGGGGTTTGCTTGGGCATTTTGGATACAATGGGAGGCGGGAAGGACCTCTGGGATCGAAGGGCGAGGTTCGTTTCGGCGTCTTCAAGGGAAGCAAGAGGGACAGAAAGACCTGAGGACAATAGGAAGCCTTATCAGGTGGTCAATAGAAGGTGCCTTCGGCAATGGAAATAAAGCAAGCGCTTGGCAGTGACAATAATACACGCTGTCGCCGCGGACAATGAAGCGGCCGGCCCGGGGGGGCACGGTGACCACGTGGAACCTCCAGGGTCGCAGCAACAGCAAGGGTTTAGGTACACCTCGAAACGAGCCATGCACTACTATTCGCAAGCACCTCGTGCTCCTAGGTCGTGAGTCGCGTTGGCACCCCTCAAGTACAACGTGGCTGGATAAGAACACCAGTTGCGATTCGCGACAACTGAATTCCGCTATTTCCGCCTGCATTGTTTCCCTATGTAAGAAGGAAAGAGTGCGTATTCGTCGATGTGGAGTAGTGGTGCAGCACGCCGTTCCGTCCTGCGGATAACCTGAGCACCTCCACGTTTCTGCGCCACAAAGGTTTCGCCGCCAACCATTTTCCCCTGTCCTATGTGTGCGGGACTCCGCGCTAATTACTTCTATCCTATCTTCCTTAGCTGCACTCCTACATAAGACACCATGGGTCACACATATCTCCAATTGACTGAACATATCTCGTCGCTGCATCGTACACGAGGCCCAGAACGATCCTCATTGGCTTCTGTGCAGATGTCGGGGCTGTCGCTGGTAGGTAAGGATTCCTCCAAGCGTGTTATACCCTCTGAAGGTTACAAGGCTTGGATCCTATGGAGGTGAAAGCTTTCCCCCTGACATTTCCAGAGTGCGTAGCTCCCGATAGCCTGCATCTTGTAAATTTCCTCTTGCGGCGCCTGGACTTCTCAAGCTTTTCAACAAGTATGGGACCGCGACGATTTGGTTCATTCCTGGTGGGTGCGCCATCGACACTGATATATAACTGACAGTTGTCCACGCGTGCCTTTCATACTAGGAAGTTCCTGCTACCCTCCCAACATCTCACCACCACAGTCCAGAAACGCTTTGTCGAATAGATCAATGCGCATACAGATGTTACGGAACGGGCGATGGCTTGGTCACCTCTTGAGAACCATGCACGTATGCGTGGTTATTTTGTTCATGGCCAAAGGTGACTCCGTACATAACGACGTGTGCTCTGTCTACTCAGTGCTCAACAGGAATCGCAGGTATTCAAGCCCACCTGCCATTTCGCTTGACGGAATGCTTCATCTTGATATCTGACCTTGGGCTTAAACGTCGGTGATGTTCAACGAATTCATTCAAGGTCTGCTTGACACCATGAGTCCGTACCCGCTCAAGAATTCTGTGATGGTCATGGACAATGCGAGTATTCACAGATCACCAGGCTTTAAAGCCACCACGACGCGAAGGTTTCATTGATTGCGTTCGACGTATCCAGGTCTATCAATGAGAAACTAGATGTAAACGGACGAAACTGCACGGAATGTCCCAAGAATTCTGGTTGAGAGTAGACCCCCAGTGAGTGCCCAAAGGCGAGGTCGCCAAATGTAGTAATATTCCCACGGAGTACAGCCCTCGCCAATAACCTACTTTAACTTCAGCGTGTTGGCCTTTGTTTGCATCCTGTTCATTCTTCTTTTATAAAAGACTAATGAACTTTTTCTCACAGCTTTTGCCTCCCTCCGGCTGTATGGCGGAGGGATCTACAAAGGCTCAATGCCCGACCTGTCTTGTTGGTGGGCGCAACACACCCACGGCAGTGGGTGTGGCATTCGCAGCTCACACTGCGCACCCGACTTTGTTGGTTGGGCGTTGCGTTCACGTCAGTGGACGTCGCGTCGCCGTGTGCTGCATTGCAC
>JBBPOE010000154.1:0-47835 GCA_038091295.1 Tylopilus felleus | reverse complement strand
CTCACTTTGTTCACAAACATCATGATCAACTCTTAAAAAAATTCGGTGCTGCTGCTACAGACTCGGCTTTCTTGATCGATATTGAGACTTCTGGCAGGATAAAGATACCCGCTAACGTGCTCGCGCAGCACACACTGGTATTCCTCTTGGGTATCAATTGCTCAGTGCTCAGGCTATTTCTGGCACGTGCACTCCTTAGCTCGATGAGCCAACTTGGTGGCACAACGAATCAGAGGAATGTCGGACCAATCTTCCCTGATTGTCTGCGGCCCACTGCTGACTGCAAGGTCATTAGACAAACCTTTTTCACTCGCAGCCCGCATATCGTGCAGATATGTCGTCGCTATCCCGCTGGCACACATTACATGACGGTGCCACAGCTGGATGGTAGCCACACCACTGGCAGTTCTCGCTCGGAACGACATCACTCGAATATGATTAAGTTTGGCTCAAAAGGGGGGTCAGTGATCTCCGTCACTCTGAGTGTACTGATGCGGTTAGTTCAGGCTACATACATATGCCCAAATGTCGTATAGTCACTAACCAACTTGAACTTCCCGCGAACTAACTGGAATAAGTATGGGGTAAATTATCGCCACATTCCACTTCCCTCCCGACCCTGAAACAAACGAACGGCCCGGATGACACTATCTAAGCGACAGCATCCAGGATTGCACATCGCTTTGTATGAGAACAGCGCCTAGTAGCAGCCCGCTCTTTTCGCAACGGCTTCATTGTCGACTCGCAGGACGTGAGTAGATATTTGAAAGCTTTCGTCAATCAACCTACCCTCATTGAAGCCCAGACCATCAGAACGACCATTTTGAATGCATCCGCTTCTCAAAGAGCGTAACTCCTCCTACAGGGTTGCCCCATTTGGCGACAAACTTTACCAGGAAAATGTTGATCAAGCAGGGCGATGCAACTACACGGTAACCAACCTCTGAGGAACTTTACGTGTGGGTTTCTGAACATACAGCAACGGCTGGGGGACCCAAGTATGGTTAGCACTCTATCTCTTAGCTAATTTCTTTGTCGACGAAGTACCTTACCATTCAAGTTTCCCTTTAGAGCATCCCAATATCTATCCTGCCTACGATTCACCGAGAGGTAAGCACGAGGGAGTGCAGCCCTTGGGGTGCGTAGACGCACAGATGTCATGCATCGGGCACCAGCCTACTTGTTTCCGCCCCTTGAATCACCTCGTTGACTTTGGGACTTTTTACTGGCACGGTCAGAACTTACCATCTCTGCAAGACGATCGTGAAGGTTAAGATCCCCTGGGGCTCAGTGGGATGCCTTTCACTGTAAATTTTCGTCAGATTTTTCAATTTCCATTTCACCTTGGTGAGGTGTAAATCGGAAGACTGCACTTGTAGGCGAACCGTCAGTTTCAAAGTTACTCTGTATTCACAGTAGGACGGGATCTGGTGAGATTCGAGATGTGTGCGTTCATGGATTCATGAGTACAATACATGAGGTGGATTTGTACATAAGTACTATAGTGTAGTTAATAACGTACTCCAATATCAGAATACATAGAGCATGAGGTAGCATAGATCCATAAGACTAACGTTTTGCACGCACTGTCGGACTGCCCGGAACCGTAATCTCAACTCTCTCCGGTCGGTAAGGTGGCAACAGCCCGTAGTCTCTCAAACAGAAACAAAATTTCTTGGACGCCAAAGGCTTCGGCTGAGCAAATAGCTCTTGCAACGACATCATACACGACGAAAAGTCAGTCCTGTGCCGTGTCTTCAGAATGCCTTCCAAGGTAGTTCGAGCCTACGAATTCGATCGATTAACAATGTCGAAACGGGGAACACGGACAAACACCAACAAGATGCTCGGTGATCCAGTCGAGATAGGCGATCAACCGGTGAACGTTGTCAAGCGTAACTTCCAATCCGGCCACAAATGCTTGCATGTCATCCCCGATGAAGGTGGCAGGACGGCGAACTATGCCTTTCCACCACCAGACGTTTGGCTTTCCCTCGATACTTCCAGCAACCTGAAGGACCGAAATCAATGGCGACAACTGCTGATGGAGGGCAAGGAGATGTTGTGACAGTCTCCTGGCGCGTGGGCGTGCAGCGGAGTATTCCAAGAGGAGGTTTGAGGCTGTACGCCAATATATCGCATGTAGATGGCGCTCTTCGAGTGCCGCAGAACCACGCGAAACCATGGGATCGGTGATCAGGTCACCCAACTCTTCCAGGGCAAGAGTGAGCTATAGTGAATGTCAACAAAGGTAGGTCGTCCAATGAACAAAGGCAACGTACGCTTCTGCCAATGAAACTACTAGAAGTGAACTCAAGAAGAGGAGGGTCGAGATATTCTGTCACATTTGCCAACACGTCGACTTTTTGGACGAGACAAGGTCGTTGAGGGAGGTTGGGTCGAACAATGACACTCGGCATACTAAGGTTGACGCGTTATTACCAGGACTGTCACGAGACGACCAAACGACTCACGTTGCTCGGTGTCCCTCAAGGAAAGCGCGCAGGGGTAATCCGAGCCCGACACTCAAGGACGACAGAGCCTTCGCGTGGTGAATTTGCTCAGAAAGGAACTGCAACACCGCAATATGCTGATCGTTTGATACACACGACGAAGGATTTAGGTGGCAACGCAGAGCTCTCGTAGGAGATGGAAGGGGAAGTTGCGAAAACGATATCGAGGGAGTTGGTTGTCGAGGTAGTTCAGATGCGTATGAAGACTGGAGAAAGTGGTTCAGCTCTCCCATGAACAGAGACCAATAGATGCGCAATCACCAATTCAAGGAGTCCCCAGATGAATAAACAGAACGTGGCAATCCCTGCCAGAGTTTTTGCAAGCTCGTTGGTCGAATACATCAGACTTTCAAGTAAGTGGCTGAGCGGCGTGGGGGTGCTACAGCCAGATAGTCTTCGTTTAGTGACTTTCAGCCTCCGACGGTCGAGAGGAGATCGAGATTGATGTCGTGTTGGCGGACTGAGCGTAGATATTCGGTGCTGAAGGGTAGCAACATCCAGAATCGGTCTGCTAGCCGTGGAGCAGTGGGAAAAGTCGGTGGGCGGTGTAGACGAGGTAGGGCTGCTTTCCGACGAGGTTGGAGGCGTCGCGAGCGGTCCACGGTGAGGCGTTAGTCGGATGGGAGTTCGTGAGGTCATGCCAGTGATCTCGATATTAGGAAGCTTGGTCCAAGAGGATCAGCATAAACGCTAGCGTATAACCTTGGGACTGAGCCAGCCAGTCCGTTTGTGAGGATCGTCCTTGCCAGAGCGCGTCGGAGGGGACCTGGGTCTGTATTTATGATCCGCACATGCCTAGACATCCAGGACAAAAGGAAACTCCGGAGGAGCCAAGTTGGGCAATCCGCGCATGCGAAGACAGCGCGAAGTACGTGAACATGGAGACGCGAAGGCACCTTGGCTGTAGTGGTTATTGTGAAACCATGGGGATGAGTCACGCAGGCCGCGACGAACTTGGGGACAGTCACATCGTCGAGTTTGAGCAAGACAATAACGCGCGGCCATCATCACGGTGTCCCATATACGTCAAATTAACCCCTGACTAAGGGCTGATCGGAACACCATCAAGTTGATACACGTTGGATACACGCATCTTTTTCTCATACAGCACAGATGCCAAAATATCTACAAGATAAAAACAACACGAGAAACACGAGCGGAATACCAGCCAGAAAGAAGATACAAGATGCGATTCACCATGCTTAAGCAGTGGTAACAGAGACAGAGTAACTATTGGTCAAAAGCTCCGCAGAGCCAGTGAAAGGCTCAGTTCCAGACTCGACGCACTGCAGGTAGAGCGAGGAAGAAACACCCTCATTGTCGATGAGCCAAGCTAACCCACATGTCAGAGCGGTTTCTACGATGTACCCGATAGAGAAATGGCTCACTGAAGAATTCGTTCAGATCAGCGCTAAAGTCGTCGATGTCACCGTCCTGGCTGACAAAGGAGATGGTTTCCCAGTTGGCGTTGGGACCCTCCCAGACGTCCCAGGTGTAGCCGGCAATGGAGACGTCAGAAGTCTGGAGAGAGCCAACAGGTTGGACACTGTCACGAACGGGTGAGGAACAACGCTGCGAAAGCTTCGTGTCACATAAACTCACCCGCCAAGACCAGAGAGCCAGATCATAATCTCGTAAGAGGAGGTGGAGGATGCCTGGGCACCATCGGGAGTGGTGCCGATCCAGATGTCGTAGGAAACATCAGCACGAATGCCAGAAGACTCGGTAACGTATTCCCAGTCCCAAGCGGTGGGCGCGGAGGTGATGTCGCTCAACTATCATACGAGATCAATTCTGCACCCTTTCCCACAGGCGCGATGAAGGCCTACTCACCAGCATACCCTTGGCAGTGGTCGACTCGACGTTCGTGTCTGGCAACAGTCATGAGCAGCGGAGTTGAAACGCGAAGCGGAGGTCTTACAAGTCTTGACGCCGTTCTCGTTGTCTGCCCAAGTCCAAGTGGTGGACCAAGAGATGTTGTTTCCGGATGTGCTGATCAATGTCGCGGTCTGGTTACCCGTACTGTCAGCTGCAAAGTGGTTCCATTCGGATGTGTGTTCAGCTCTGTCATAAAATTACTCACCGATACTCCATTGGTTGTTGCAGAGCTCATAGTTGCCCTGGGTCAAGCAAGCATATGGACTGGAGAGGGTAGTTTGACCCCTAGCCAAGGCGAAAAGACCAGTGACGAAGGCGAGCAAGAGGAACATGTCGTTCGTTCGACTTAATGATTCTGAGGAACCTGAGACTCACCGTCGTAGAGCAGGGCTCTTTATATGCCCCACAATGAATGACATCTCGATGGTTACCCACCATGCTCGCATTCATGTCGAGCATACCAACAGCGAGGTTTCGCCGCAAACCTAAAGTTATTAACATGTTCATGGGTATTACCGAAGTCGTGTATCTGCGCGCGGCACACATGTGGGTTTCCCTCATTATGCAGCGGCTCCAACATTCAATGAGGCAAGCGAACTGGATGATTGGTGGTTATCCTTTGGAACATTTCCAAATGAGGAAACCCCGTCCCCACATGCCTGCGTGGTGCGAAAGGCAAACGGGATTTTGTAGAAGGCCACAAAGGTACCCCGTCGATCGCCATTGTGCTAACCTCCGACAACGTTCAGAAGAATGTCCGGTCAAAGAAAGTCATTGATCTCGGTCCAAAGATCGGAGAAATCGTTGTCCATTACACCGCCATTGAAACACGTGCTTGCGGCCAAGGGAACGCAACATGACGATGGGAATAAATAATTGCTAGGACGGCTTGCATCTATGCAGTAATTTCCGTTTCCCGATACATTACTGTTATATTGTGTGCAACATGTGCTTAAATATTATATATGATGCCTAGAAAACGACTGAGTGTAATTTCGGTGAAGTTGGGTGAGGCTCACTGCAACGGATAGTTAATCGCCGTTCTTTGGTTGCCTCTCAAATCCGCAGTGACGCGAATACGGATTTACTCTTCTTGATCACCTCCCGTTCGACGGGAGATTCAACAGCTTCAGAGTCGGAGGCAGCGTGCTCTTTAGGTGGAGATGTCGCGAGGAAGTTCACGATGGTGGTCCAGAGGCTATTGGTATTCATGTGAGCTTCGTCTTGCAGGACCGACTGGTCGGCGATGCGAGCCAATCTGCGGGATTCGTCCGTGTCGCGTCTCGAGACAATGCTACTAGGTGGCGGTTGCTCATCTGCCCAAGCCCATCCCCAGACTCCAGTCGACGATTCCAGCCCGTCTCTGAACGCCTGAGATGTCTCCTTCTGTTTTCCTGCCGCCCGCCTATTCTGCAGCTCTTGCAAATGCGTCAGGTTTCTCGTAATGTCCTTCTTGGCAAGATCTATATTGCGCTTCCGCGTCCTCTCTATCGTCAGCGACTCTTTCGCGTATTTTTCGTCGAAGAGCGCTTTTCCTTCCAGATAACGGCGCATGGCCCTCTCCGAGAGAACCCCGATGATTGCCGGCGGCACGTGCAAAGCGTCGATTCTGTCCGCAGATTCCAGGGGTCTAATTATACCCTGAGTAGATACTCTCTCGCAGATCATGCCTTCCTTCCAGGATGGGAGGCCCTGCCAAAATTCAAAGGTGTTAGCCTCATGCCACGCACGTTGGGGCGTTGTGGGAATACACGATAGGATTCGTGGGGCAAGACCTACCTCTTCGTTGTAGTAAACGCTCGCTTCACCAGCATAGCGTACCCCAGTCATGTGTATCATGGACACGCTCCGTCGCAGTTTAGTGGGACTTCCCACGCCTTGGCCGTCCTGGGAGTGCAACAAGCTAGTGTCGCGTCGTCTGAGAGGCCATTCTGATGTCGATCTCGATAGCGATGCCCGTACTGATTTCATCTGGAGGGAGAAAAGTATAGGCCGAGAGAATAATGTGCGTGGATCAGGCGAGCCTGGAATAGATGCCTGTGTGTCGGGAACGCTGTTCGAACCACTCTGGGTGCCTGGTGATTGGGTTGCAAGATCATTGGAGGTATGTTGTCGGATAGGTGCATTGCCAGAGAGATCCTCGTTCACTGGACTGCTGACCAGCTGGAGTGAAGATAAAGCAGCCACTTCAGAGGAACTCGGCGCAAGCGTCATCGGTGGCAGTATTCCTGTAACGTGCTTCGTGAAAGTAGCCATAGCACGATAGCAGTATTTTGCTGGGGTCGTAAAAGGGAAAAGGATCGGCAGAACATGGGCGGTATCTGTGAGGCACTTAGTCTAGGTTTGCGTTTGTCCATTCTTGAATACGCACCATCATAGACCTGGAGGTGAACCGGCGTGGGCCCGTAACGAGACTCTATGCCTACCAATGGCGGATACAGGGCGCGGGCCTCATCTTTCAAGGGAAACCTCGAAGGATCAGCTGCCTTATGTGCTCTTGACAACAAAGGGAAAAAAACACGTCAACCATCACTCGCTGTCTATTGCAGCACAATTGACTGACGAATAGATAACTTCGTCCCTGAGCACTTCTTTGTCACTCGCAATGACGAGCAATGGGGGCAGACCGCCCAAGTATGACAGGGCAGGACTGATAAGAGGATGCCCGATAAGACTGTTCTGAGTATAGAAATGGATTTGTGAGTCTATCTTCAACACTTCCCCCGACTTGGTCTGAAGAGAGATAGTTTGATTATCCTTTTCGTCAACTGAGGGTAGTGCGGCGGTGGCCCCGACATCTATAGGCATATCGCCCGACACCGAATTCCCATCGTCAATACCGAGGCCATGGGTTGAGTAGGCTGATGCATCTCGTGCAAGTTCCGGAGCAGCTGTGACACTGGCTTTGTTCCTGGTGACACGGGCAATTTGTTTAATTCTCCGCCGAAGCCCGGTATGAATTCTGCGCGTCATCTCCTCCGATGGCGGGGGCCATAAAGCACTAGGCTTGTGGAGAGACAGCCCATATACAGGAAGAATGTCCTAATGGGTTATGTGAGTTTAAAGGATAATACGACGGTAAAAGAGATCCGCAGTCACCGTGGCAGTATTGGTGTGAACGCTCGGAAAAGAATGTGTTAGGTCACTCCACGGTGAGACCAGAACGCCACCAGCGGGCAGTGGCTGATCGGTATCACGCAGGACTTGAAGCAGAGCAAGAGTAAGTCCACCTCCTGCAGAACCTCCCGCGACCACTATGTGCGATGGTTTAACTGGTTTATGAGGTGCACCAGGAGGAGGTTTAATCAAATACAGGTCTACGGAACGCCGAGGTAAGTCGTGGTGAAGGCGCTTGCGAGTCGTACTTACAGGCTGCAACCAGGTCCTGAAGTGCACAAGGAAATGGATATTGTGGAGCAAGACGATACTTGATAGCTAAATTTGTTTGATGATTACCAGAGCAAACTACTGCCATGGAACGCTTACCGAGCACTCGGCCTTTGATCTTTCTTGCGAGCCGCTGAATGCAATATCTGAACAATGACAACGGACTTAGCATACGATGAGAATAAAGCGCAAAATAAGCCACCTCTCTTGATCAATACTTCCGAAATAGTAGCCCCCTCCATGAGCGAATAATATACAGCGCAAATCGTCCGCATCTTCGCTGTAAAAGTTGCTAGAGTCTGATGTTGAGGAAGGCATGCCGTCGGCGGCGTCCTGCGAGGAGCTATTGTTGTCTGTTTCCTTTTTCTGAGATGCCTTGCGACGCTTCTTGGCTTCTTCCCAGTCTTTCCTGGCTGTCACCCATTCTCCAGCGACTCTGCGGAACCATGAATTACAGCTCAAAATATCAAGTATGACGTACCCGGGGGCGCCACGCACTTGCCACCATTTAGTACCACCCACTAGATGAAACATTTGCTCCTCGCCCCCGAGAACCTGTGTGAGCAATGTAGCGGCCTCATCACAACAGGAGATGGGCACGGTGACCCGTACGACATGGACCCAAGGAGGAGATGGGGTCCGGGTATTAGCGAATGCTTGGAGGTCTTCGACGGGATGGCTATAACCAGTGAAATGCCGATCTTGGGTGAAGTAGCAGAGTAGGTCACTCACTGGATCGCAGCGTCGAAAAATCTCTGTAATATCTGCATTAAGAACCCTCCGAAGATGAGCGCGAGGCGAGACATGCCTTGGCTATGTTGAATGCTTCGTCGTAAAGGAGCTCGTCCTGTCGAAGCTGAGTGAATGGAAGACCATCTCGTGTCTTTTCTGTCTTCACACGATCGAAGTAATGCTTGAGGAGAGTGTCCAAGGCGATTGGACCAAGCGACAGGCCAGCCGTGCGAGTAAGAGAATTGGGCATCAGAGGACAGTGGGTCTGGGTGATGGCTATCGGCCGATACGATTTAAATATTAGAAAGACTCGGGTGCAGAAGCAATGTGGTCGTTTAAAGCCCAGGTGAGGGCAGGAGGCGACTAAGGCTGATGGACTGGGATTAACCCTAGTGTGCACTGCTCAATGCCCACTCCGCCGCACACGAATAGCACGTTGATTGGGCACTGTCGGTGCCTTGAAGCGTCGCTCTAAAATGCACGTGACGAGGAGTCATCGTGGTCACCACAACGTAAGTAAATCTACCAAATCCCGACGTTCCTCGTGATCCGAGTCACCGCTATCTTGATTGGCCACCTCTCTTGCTTCTTTACCCAAACGATATGTACGCATCGTCAAAAACCACAGGCGTTAGTGCCGCCAACTCTGCCAATCAACCCTCCAAGAACCGCGACAGTCGCAAAAAGATCGCAGACACCACTCTCGCAACCATCGAAGCAGGTTACATCAGCTTTGCTAACACCTACATTGACTTGGCCGCAAAAGTCAGGTTCTCCAATCACAACACACACTATTATCCACCCAACGATCCCACCCTACCTAGATGGTCTTCAGACGTGCCCAAGTTACCCCCAACCAAGACAGAGATCTCGATTTTAGAGATCTCCACGCTGGAGGGCACTCGCCTCCTACGTGATTCCTTGTCGAAATCGGCCGGCTCTGGCAGAATTGCCCTGCTCAATTTTGCCTCGGCCACCCACCCAGGCGGCGGCTTTCTCGGTGGGGCTCAAGCGCAGGAAGAGTCCATCGCACGATCCTCTACTCTGTACCCATCCCTCATGACAGACACAGCCCAGCAGTTCTACAAACTACATCTACGCGATCGCCAAGGCGGGTTCTACCATCACGCGATGATCTACACCCCCTCCGTTGTCATATTTCGAAATGACGCCGGAGACTGGGTAACCCCTTTTGAAGTTGACATCCTTAGTAGCGCCGCCGTCAATGCGGGCGACGTCCGGAACAAGAATGGTGGACAGACAGATCACGCTAAACTTGAGAGCACGATAGAGTCGACGATGAAAGAGAGAATGGCCAGGATACTATATCTGATGGAACAACAAGGAGCAAAGAATATCGTCTTGGGAAGCTTTGGTACGGGCGTGTTTCGGAACCACGTGGAGACGGTGGCTAGGATTTGGGCAGAGCTGCTGACGAGCAAGGGGGCGAGATACTGGTCCTCTTTTGATCGCGTCATGTTTGCGATTCTAGGGACGAGCACGTTCACCACGTTCAAGCAAACATTTGAGAACCCTACCATTGGGTTTGCAGCTGAACTGAAAAGAGTGTAGAATAGCTACGTAAATTCTCGTGGAAGCCTGAGACGGTGTACGGACTTTTGTAACACATAGTTAGTTAGGTGACTGTCAATGTAATGCTATCAGAGGCGCTGCCACGACTACACTTCCTTCCAAGAACCATTTGCCATCCCAACGGTGGCGTAGCATGTGCGCGATCTGCATAGTCTGCATGCATATCCTGATGCAGATTTATACACCAGCATCACAGCACATATTTTCCAACGTTCAGAAGCGATCCCTTTGTAGATCTTCTTGGCGAAACAGTACAATCTGGCGAACAGTGCTGCGGTGTTGATGTATATCACAAGACAAAGGAGGCTCATAGGATAATTAGAGGACCGACATCAGAGAAGGTTCATCGAGTATGCTAGGGAAATGCTGGAAACAGAATTCCTACGAAAGACCCTCCATGGATGATATCAAGAACTTTGTAGATAAATAGAGAAGTAGCTATTCTTGAATAGATAGCCCACGATTACGACGACGATGATCTACAGCTTGGATATATTGCTGATGATGTACCCCTCGTCCTCGAGGACTGCCTTTGCGAGGTGTCCCACCACAGGAAAGAGCCGGATCTGGATATGTGCCAGTTCGGAACTGGCTTGGCGTCTAGCAAACCTGGCTGCTATTCCTTGCGAGATAATCGCCAACTGCAAATTTGAGTTGTAAATAACGATGCGCAGGGGCTAAAATAATTGGGTTTACTCGGAAGAGCATCCAACTACGGACGAAGACCATCTCTTTGATGGGGTATGCTTGATCGATGAGGCGACAATATTCACGTTCCAGGTCTTCCAAGGGTATCGGCACATCTTTTGTCGTGTTCTTGAATGCCTTGAGTAGATTGAAATTCGGGAGTAGTGGATCGTTGGGTAGATCTTTGGAATCAATCGACCATTGTAACGTGAGATTACCAAGGTCTGCCAGCTAGATCCTAATTAGGTCCTTAGTCGTATCGATGGAGGAAGTTGACCCACCGGGCTGCCGAGAGTGCACAACTCCCAGTCTAGGATTCCTATTACTCTGTTCTCGGATGGATGGAAGATCAAATTGTCAAGTTTGTAATCTCCGTGAACGACACGTAACCCAGTTTTGCTCTCGTCTGGGAGATGTTTCTGATACCAAGCCACCAATTCATCGAAAAATGGTATCTCTCCAGTCTGTTTCCCGGTGTCGACATCGACTGTTTTGGCTTGTGCTTCGGAGACACGGGATAAGGACTTGATCTGGCGCGGAAAGTAGTTGGTAGATGGACCGAAATCAGCAAGCCCTATATCAGCTGGGTCAAGAGTCCCTAGCGCCGCGAGAGCTTGCACAGCCGAAATCCAACTAGAAGGGGTTCCAATCTTCAGCTATAAACATCACGGGTCACGGAGGTTCCACTCACCATTGGCGGCGATCCTTTGAGGATAGTTCAAACATCCTTGTGTCAGTGAATATCCGACCATCCAAATACTCCATAATGTAAAAAGGGGTCCCGATGACATTGACGTCCTCGCACAATGCATACGGAATCGGAACAGGGACAACTTGCAAAGGTTCGGTGTTTGGTTTGGTATTGTGCTTGTGGAGGGCAGCTAAAACCCGGTATTCGCGCTCGATCTGATGGGCGGTAGAGGAAAGTAGCTGGCCCGCAGGTTTCTTTCGCAAAACGAAACGTTGCTGTCTTCGGATCATCAGAGATTATTATGCATACTGGGATACTAACTCGTGATACAAACCTAGCATCCGTCAAGAAGTAAGTAGGATTGGACTAAAAAGTCGGTGGATTTAAATCGAGCGTCTAAGGAAGCTATTAGACATACCTGGCCAAACTAGACAGAGGGTCAGAACCAGGTTCACGCGAGACTCGACTGGAAACATACTTTGAATTGCTGGACGTCCACGGGAGAGCAAACAGCTGGCACATGAGCGGCGAGATACGCATTCAGTTTGTCGATGTCGATGTTGGCGCGTACTGCTCCGTATTCCCCACCGATTCCTTTGGGAGAAACATTTGGCATCATAGTAGGCAAACTGTCGGATGTGACAGTGAGCGCTGATTTCTCGACGGTTCCCGGGTAAGCTGTGAACAGCTCCCGCACCGCCAGTGAGTCACCTGAAAACGCGTAATCCCGCTGATCACAACAACTCTATCCAATCTCAATCCCTTTATTGCAACAAACGCAAAACTAATACATATGGTTCTCGCCAGTCAATCACTGCTAAAAGCACAGAGTCCATGGTGATAGTAACGCCAATATGCTGGCGGCCGGATACACGTGGGAGATTCCCACGGAAACCTCCGGCAGTGAGCCGGAAGCGCTGATGTAAGCTCCCGAAGGGCTCTAAAATTTTGGAGAATTCTCGCCACTGCTTTCTTCTCACTTTCGTTCTCTTCCTCCATGTTCACCGCAGCTCGTTCCCTACGCGTCGCCGTTGCTCGTTCAGGCAACTATGCCGTGCGTCCTACAGTTTGTTCTAGTCGCCGAGCACTCACGTATTTGCCTGCAGGCCATTCCGCGGTCCTTGATCGCGAGGAACATGAACACCAAAATCAGTGGTGCGTAGCTTGTCACCCCGAGTACAGTGTAGTTCTTAGTTGAACTCTTAGGACCCGTCGTGGGTATTGATTTGGGTACGACGAACTCGTGTGTGTCCGTCATGGAGGGGAAGTCATCGCGTGTCATCGAGAACTCGGAGGGTGCCCGGACAACACCATCCGTTGTGGCCTTCACAAAACATGGAGAGCGTCTCGTGGGCCTTCCAGCGAAGCGGCAAGCAGTTGTTAACTCTGCGAACACTGTCTTCGGCTTCAAGCGGTTGATTGGTCGCCAATTCAAGGACAAGGAGGTCCAAGACGACATGAAACATTGGTGAGTACGACGAAAACGTTTCATCCCATCTTATTCATTTCCTATGTAGGCCTTTCGAAGTGGTTGCCAAGGGTGACGGGCGTCCGGCAATTCAAGTTGAAATTGGCGATAAGAGACAGGAATTCGTGAGTGTATACATCTGTCGGCGTTGATTGTTTCTGACATTCGTTATAGTCCCCGGAAGAGTTGTCATCCATGGTACTTACCAAGATGAAAGAAACCGCTGAGCAATACCTGAACAAAAAAATCAAGTATGTCCGTCGGATTTTTCGTCGGAACGATGTTAATTCTATTCTCGCAGTCACGCTGTGATCACCGTCCCTGCGTACTTCAATGATGCGCAACGACAAGCTACCAAGAATGCTGGCCAGATTGCCGGTTTGGATGTCCTCCGCGTTATAAATGAGCCCACCGCTGCCGCTCTTGCCTATGGTCTCGACCGCGCGGATTCGTCCATTATCGCTGTCTACGATCTAGGTGGTGGTACTTTCGACGTCTCGATATTGGAGATGCAGAAGGGTGTCTTCGAGGTGAAGTCCACTAACGGCGACACTCACCTTGGTGGAGAGGACTTCGACATTGCTCTGGTCGACTATATCTTGAAGGAATTCCAGAAGGAGTCCGGTATCAACCTTAGTCAAGATCGGATGGCAATCCAGCGAATCCGTGAAGCAGCGGAGAAGGCCAAGATTGAACTTTCGTCGACGACCCAGACGGAGGTCAATCTGCCGTTCATCACTGCGGACGCCTCCGGCCCCAAGCACATCAACCTGAAGCTCAGCAGGGCGAACTTCGAGAGTCTGGTCGACAAACTCGTCCAGCGCACCGTCGAGCCTTGCAAGAAGGCACTCAACGACGCTGGCGTGAAAGCCAGTGAAGTCAATGAAGTAATCTTGGTCGGTGGTATGACTCGTATGCCGAAGGTGGGCGAGACCGTCAAGAACGTCTTCGGCCGGGAGCCTAGCAAGGGTGTTAACCCGGACGAGGCGGTCGCTATTGGAGCATCCATCCAAGGTGGCGTTCTCGCCGGCAACGTCACCGACATCCTGCTCCTTGACGTCACCCCTCTGTCTCTCGGTATCGAAACACTGGGTGGAATCATGACAAAGTTGATCAACCGTAACACCACAATTCCTACCAAGAAATCACAAACTTTCTCGACTGCTGCTGATGGTCAGACTGCCATCGAGGTCAAGATCTACCAGGGCGAACGTGAATTGGTTCGAGACAACAAGATCCTCGGCAACTTCAATCTCGTCGGTATCCCTCCTGCGCCAAAAGGTGTCCCCCAGATTGAGATCACTTTCGACATCGATGCAGGTAAGGTTGAATGTCATCGCTGCTCGCATGCGCTGACCACCTTCTAGATGGTATTGTCAACGTCTCCGCGAAGGACAAGGCTACTGGCAAAGATCAGTCGATGACTATCGCTTCTTCATCGGGTCTCAGCGACAAGGACATTGAACGCATGGTAGCAGACTCTGAGCAATACGCTGAATCCGACAAGGCCCGCCGTACGCTGATCGAAGAGGCTAATAAGGGTGAATCTGTTTGCTCTGATACAGAGAAAGGTTAGTTTTGGTTTACACATGGGCTATGCAGGTGCTTATTATGCCGTATTTAGCCATGAACGAGTTCAAAGACCAGCTTGATGCCACCGAGAAAGACAAAGTCACCAAGCTCGTCGAAGAACTTCGCGGATTGGCAGCAAAGGGCCAAGCTGGCGATGGCTCTGTTACCGCAGACCAGATCCGGGAGAAGATCAACGAGACCCAACAAGCTTCGCTTGGTCTTTTCCAGAAGGTATACGAGAAGCGCAACGCTGAAAACGCGGCCTCCGAGTCATCAGAAAACAAGGAGGAGAAGAAGGATTAATTCCTCCCATCCTTGTTCTCGCCGAGCTGTTGATCCCTTCTGCTTCATTTCGTGTGACCCTCCCGCCGTCCCCTCCTTTGCATCCGTCCACATTACTGCTATCCGAAGTCATTACCTTGCATTGCATAGATTATTACGATAAAAGTACCACCACTCACGTACTCTACCTATGTCCGCTTAACTGTCACCATAACCTCTGTAGTCGAGGAAAACCCCGCTCAATACATCCACGTCATTAAACATAACTGACTGCTGAAGCGCTGAAGCTTTGAAGAGAGCTGCAATAGAGTATGATTGATTGATCCAGTCTACGAAATAACTTCACAAAAACTTACACTTGGAGATCGCTACACCATCCTGTCTTCAGCATGCTCAAACGCCAGATCTCATAACCACTGCCCACTGCTCGACATTAGTTTGTTCGTGTCTTGACTCCGAGGCATCCAGCTCTGAGTCTCGTCTGGTGATGACGATCGTGAGTGGAGTTGAGATGAGGTCGCCATTCACAATGCTGAACAGACACATCATCGTCCCCGGGTGCCCCATTACTGACCAATACCAATCCGACAATGCCCCCGAGTTGGCCGACCAAAACTGAACGTCCCAGATTAGTCCTACCAACACCTGACGATTTCTGGTCGTCAAAAGGTGACGAAGCGTCACGCGTAAAATCTTGTCGGTTGTAAAACAGAAGGGTGGTTGCTGCCAGTTTTCGTTGAACGTTGCTAGGTATACCTGTGTCCATGATACGCGCTGCGTCTCCTGGATGCGTGCAGAGATGCAGATATGACTACTAGTAGTAGCAGCGGATGTGGGAGCCTGAGAACTGCCGACGCCGGATATGACCGAACTGAAACGGATGCGCGTTGTCGTCAGACTCGCATGCAAGTGTGTATCAAGCCTCTCCCACTGCCTCGATATTTTTCCATCCTTTTCGTTAGCGAACACCTCAAAGCAAGACTCTGTAGCTTTGATTCATCAAGACGGCGTCGTGACGCGATGGAACACCAAACGACGCCCAAGACTCCTACCCCTGTGACAGCGACTACCACCGTAAGTCATCTCTGCGTTACTGGCAAGAACCGTTCAATTCAATGCCCCCCTTTGAGTTCCAGAATGCTGCTTCATCCGGCCAAGGTCCTAATGCTGAACCGCTCGTGATGCAGATCATCGTGCGCAGAGACCTCTTCGACGTGAGCCTCGGTTAAGCTGGTGTTACACTCTGAGTGACCCATGCAAGGATTAAAATTTATTTCAAAGAAAGAAAAATGGGGTGTTGGACCACTCATGGCCCAGGCAGCGCATGCGGCCACCGCGGTACGCATACCACTCAGTCATCTGCATCTTTTCACGGTGTTGACACCGCTTGCGGGCAGGTTCTGCACGAAACGCGTGAGCGACAAGAAACGATTGATTATCTGGCAGACCTCAAGAACATGCGCAAGGTGAGCCTCAAGAATCGAGATCTGTGGATCCATAATGATGTCAGTCCGCATAGGTCGTGCTTCAGGTACACTTCGTTCATTTGTACTTTTCTATGCATGGTTGATTAACTGTACTCTTGTTCTAGACACCTGATATATCGACGCTAGAGAAGCTTTCTTCTGCACTCTCACTCGCAGAGCCGTCGCCGATACCACATCATGTCTGGACGGAACAGCCAGAAAACATTCCCACCTGCATAGCTCTGGCGCCTAGCAGGAAGGAGAAGTCGATACGCAAGGCGTTGGATAAATCGTCGTGCCGACTTTGGCGGAGCGATTAATGGCATTTTACTTAATTGTACAAACTGAGACCGTGCTGGGTCACCCTGATATCTAGACAGAAATTGCCCTCGGGTAACACGAACATCCGTTAAGAAACCATATCGAATTGCGCTAAAAAACGGCTGGTCTGGAGACTGTCCCGAAGATCCTGTCGATTCCTGAAGTGTTGCTACGCGGGCCTTGGTGTACGTCTGGTTAGGCCACTCGAATTTCTATTCACATATGTTATCCTGCAGGTAATCTCAAATCGCACCCTCTCCGTGAGCCGATCGCTCACAGTTGTATATAGCCAAAGTATTCAAGCCATGGGCCCTTTGTCATACCCTGCTTCTCCATTACTGTCGATGCGGGAAACCATCCACGTAGTAAACCTTGACGCTTCCTGGAAGGAGTTCTCTAGCGACGTGCTTGCTGTCTTTATCTGCAATAATTCCTGCAACGCATCCGGGCCGATCATCTTAGTTAATTACCAATTAAAGGCGTCTCTTCCTCAATCAATGGAGTCTGGTACGGGCTGGTCCGTTAACAGTGGCCCGCTTACCAGCAATGGCCCTCTCTTTGACGCAGACGTTGATTGCTAGGCTCATTGACATTGCCTCCATGGAACCTATCAGTCGCATGTACGACCAAGGTCACCACTATCATGAGACAACTTTTAAGGGTTTTGTATGATCATACATGATTATGCTCAGCGTCTTTGGTATTTCTATACATAGCTCGTGAGCGCCTTCCTCAACTACACTGATGGGGATTTTTCTCCCAACTACTCTGTGCAAACGTCAAGCTCGGGCCAGACACCTATGTTGGGATCATCGTTATCCTAGTTCTCGTTGAGACACATCGTGAGCGAAAAGATTATGGACCTGGGTAACACATTCTACAAGTTCAATTCTTGCAACTTATACCTCTCAACAGTGTGGAAATCGAAGTATCCGATATTGAAATGCCTAAATGCTTCATACGCCTCCGGAGATCCCTTCAATATGTCCATAATCTTCCTGTAATGGCCAATCGCCACCTCTGACAAGGATTCAAAAGCCTTCAAGTGCGATACCTTGTTACGAGCCGCGAGGATGGAGATCTGGTTCCCATTTTCACCGGCAAGCTCTTCCTTGTAAAATAACAACACGTCGCTAAAATCGTGTATAAAACAGTCTCAAGGAACGTTACATACTTCATGTCATTGATGTATAGCATGACCTCTGGTATGGCTTGGACATACCAGTGGGATCTCCCGCGGCAATACCATGTATCCGTAGTTTTCCGGTCATCGTACGAAGGTAAATAGGATACTGCTGGGCTGCGCTGACAATCTAATCATTTATGTTAGTTGGATCGTCTTGATTAAAGTTACAAACATACCTGCATAGATCTGGCCTCGTACTCCAGCAAGTTGGAAGTGATAAAGTTCAGGGTCGATGTCATGATGAGCTTTGCTGCAATGGGCTGACACAAGTCCGTCGCCTGGAGAATAACGTCTGCGAGTGCGTTCAAGACAGTGTTCGCCTGTTTTCGCTTCCCAAAGAATCGCTCGTTGAATAAATAGACATCGTGGATGTCGGAAGGGAAACGGAAGGGTATGTCGTCGATGTAGAAAAGACATGCCGTGTAGAGAGCAATCCATATTTGAGTTGCCGTTGCTGCATAGGTAACGCCCTCCAGCAAGAACGTTCGCACGGAGCTGGCACCCTCGAGCGGGTAGCCACGTCGAAAGGCTTCATCAGTACATTCCTCGTAAAGGTCGTGGTCGAATGGAGCGACTTTATAGGGGACATTACACTGCTCGAACACCGAGCGAAGGGTTGCACGGATGGTCTGAATCTGCAAGCACATTAGCTGAGAGAAACTGCCATAACTCTTACCCACCTGTTGAGAATCAAGCATTGCTACGCGCGTTGAAAGCATCAACTAATAGCGAGCGCATTTATACCCGCTAAGATTCGACACCCTCCGGTAGCACGGACTATCCGACGGATTCCGACCCACGTTCCGAGAACGTTCTACCCGCGTTCAGGAGTAGATGCAGAATTCACATGCACACCCCGAATTACTTCTGGCAGAACTTGAAGACCATTACTATCAGCCTTTCAGCTTAAGCGGTGACCGGAATGCCGAATCAAAAGCCGCACAGCTCGGTTTCAGTGTAGTTGGGTAGCCACTTTCTGACAATAGCTCTTGTCAGTGCACTGGCACGCGCCGATCCCAAAGTCCATGGGCCAAGCGCAGGTTGAACTGAGGATCTGAAGGCGGCGTCAGATACAAGGCAACTGTGGACTCGAAACATTCCTCGGTGGCTGTAATTCGCAACGCGGGCAGTCTCGGATTGATCTCCGAGTCGGACCCCCGCCTTTTTGTAGCTCGGTACTTCTGGTAGGAGGTGTTGGACCAGTCAAAGCCCACATGGAGCATGAGCGGAGAGCGCAGAGCCTCAGAATTGCATAACAACATAGCTCCGCGTCCTCAGGCTGCTTCAGGTCCCAAATCAGAGACGTTCGGAGTGGACCTGGGAAGCTCTCGGCAGTGTCAGCACGTAGTTTGTTGTTACAGTCGTCACCCGCCGCGTCGTCTCAAGTGCCCAATCGTCGTCCAATTCCCCACGACGTCAAGCAGATGCTGATGTCGCCTCCCGGTGAACCGGTCATTAACAGATGGATTTCGGACATCAGCGGCGGCCGGAAATGAATGGGTGATACATCTAGATTTGAGTTTCATGGTGAGTGAGTGAAGTGCCCAGTTGCATAGATATTCGAGAGCATACTTTCGCAAGCAAGGGGTGTGGTGTTGAAACGGAGAGACCGTGTAGGACAATCTGAGAGCTCAGAGAAGTGGCTATTGTGCTATTGGCCAGCCTGTAAGTAAGTCAGATGAAAACCAGATACAAGTGCTACTTGCCTGTCATAAGTCGAGCATGTCCGAGTCCCAGGTCCTAGAATATTCGCCAACCCCCCGGGTATGTAAACTTCCCATTCGTTCAGGAGGAAGTGTCACGGCTAAAATTTTGTCGGTTGTAATTTCAACTTGTAAAGCAGAAGGGTGGTTGCTACCAGTTGGTTGATCGTGGGTAGGTATACCCTGGGTCCATGATACGCGCTGCGTCTCAAACGTGGACTGACTCTGGATGCGTGCAGAGTCAGAGATGTAGATATGACTAGCAGCAGGCCAGCCTGAGAACTGCTGACCGCATATGACCGAACTGAAACGGATGCGCCTTTGTCGTCAGACTCGCATTGAAGTGTGTCTCAAGCTTCTCCCACTACCTCGATGCTTTTCCATCCTTCTTGTTAGCGAACACCTCAAAGCAAGATTCTCTGGCTTTGATTGGTCAAGATGGCGTCGTGGCGCGATGGAACACCAAATGACGCCCAGGACTCCTACCCCAGTGACAGCGACTACCACTGTAACCCATCTCTACGTTACTGGCAGGAGCCATTCAATTCAGCGCCCCCCTCTGGGCTCTAGAATGCTGCCTCATCCGGTCAAGGTCCTAATGCCGAACCGCTCGTGATGCAAATCATCGTGCGCATCAGAAGTGTTATCTCACTGATCACTAGGAAGACGTGCCTCCTGCTCATCGCCAGCAGCGTGAGACTCCTCCTGGCTCTCAGAGGTCGTTCTCATTCAGGATGTCGCCAGCTGCTCCTTGCGATTCCTCCGGGATGAAGTGTTCCTGAGAGTGCTGCACCTCGTATTGATGATCTTGCTGATTTAACGAGATCAGTATGAGGTCCAACATTATTCATGATAGAGAAGGTAGTTATAAGATGGCTCAGATGGGAGGGGGGATGATCCGCTTTGTGACGCGTGTGCTGACGTAGAGGTCGAGGCTACCGTACTTGATCCCGATGGCGTCGTTTCCCAGATCGCGGGCACGTGTTGGAACGGCTGTGGGTCCGAGTCGTGGATGTCCTTTTGGAAAACTTGCCCTGCAGTAGACTGCACCGCACTCAAATGGGGGGGGGCGAGGGCGACAAGGACTAATTTTAAGAATTGGACCTGTTTTTAAAATTAGTCCTTGACGTCCATGTGTTCTGTTCAAGAACGGTGATATCCTTGCAGTGGAGAAATTACTCAACATCAAAGGTCACAATGGAGTTCATCGGTGCTGCTCATGCAAGATTCAGGGGGTGCGTAATATATCTGCCAAGGGGACTGTATATTATGTACCACTGTGCACACCTCATCTCGTACATCAAACCTGCCCTTCCGTCAATCCAAATCACCTTGAACTGTGAACCCGTGCTGAATTGAATTTCACAAGACCGTGGCAAGACTAGCAGATCCTACTCTGACGAAGAAGAAGCTTGGCGAGATCATGAAGGAGACTGGTATCCGTGGACCCGCAGTATTGGGACGTGTGGGCAGTATCGACTACGCAAGGTCCATTCCCTGGCGGTGGATGCATCTCTTTTTCGAGAATGTCATCCCCACGCTTGTTGACTTCTGGACGGGACACTTCAAAGGCCTTGATTTAGGGTCCAAGAATTATCTCACATTTGGGAGAAGATCGGCGAGGAAACTGCACGTGCTGTTCCATTCATCCCTGCTGCCTTCGTCTGTCGTCTAGGCAATACTGCGGAGCATCGCTCGCTGTTCACTGCAGAGGCATTGAACAAGAAACTCCCACCAAACAATACGTAAGGTGTTGGTCGATTCCGAGTCAGAGTCTTGCCAGTTAAAAGTTTTGGAGCAGCGACGAGCGGTACTCTCATGATATCAGATTAATGCACACATCCATCAAGACCGCACGGGTTACGCTGAGTTCTAGACGACACTCGGCGTTTTGCAAATGCAACTCAGCGCTGTAACGACTTCAATAAATCATCTATCCCATCGCGCCCAAAACCGTCCTCAGACGGGTAACACACGAACATATGTCGAGAAAACGTATCAAATTTGGGCTACAAAAGAAACTACTGGTCAGTGAGATTTTTGACATATATGAACCAACTGACTCGAAAGTCGTGTCTATTCAAGAGCTGCGCGACACGCGCGATCCTTTTGTATAATTGGTTGAGCTACTCGAACTTCCACTTGGATATTCCTATATGGATTGAGATTGCTTGCTGATGTTAAACGTGACCACAAGATGGCCTGGGTTATGATCTGCGACCCCACTGCAGTGTTGCTCTTGAAGATCTCGGAGTACTGTGTGCATCAACCGTTCTGAGGTGCCTTTTGGAGCACCGGGAAATTAAGCAGCGTTCTTGATGACGTAGGAATCGCCCGCTGGAGCCAGGAACAATATACCGATCACCTACAACACTAGTAAGTCCTGAGCACCCTATAGATACTTCTTTGGTCTTACCCTCCTGTGTTGGAGTGCAAGCCAATATTCCCGATTCTCAAAGTCTAGCCACGGATCGAGGAAGTCTGATGATGCTCAGCATGATGTATCGCACGGATAGCGAGTCGATGTTACCCACCACGGCCAGTCGATAACCTTTTCGAGCGCGCTTCCAGGCAGCGATACCGTCTTCGACCTCCCGCTTGAGATCATCCGACCAATCCACTGGTAGGATGCACTTGACCTCCACGCTCGCTCTCTCCGCACGCCTCAGGTTCTTTTTCAGATCCTTGACCTTGGGACCATGCCCGCCCTCGTCGTCCTCCTGCGTCATTGCGACAATGTGCTCAGGGTCGATACCGTCCTCGCTGATACAGCCGACGGTGGACCACCCCATGTCTCCCAGCAGCGCCTCGACCTCCTGGGGGGCACCACAGTACGCGAGGTGCAAGCCATGAGCCTTGACCCATGCGACGAACTGTTCCAAGGTTGGCTCAAGCGCCGCCTCGTCAGAGACGAGCGGGCTCCCTCACGCAAAGACCCAGTCCTTGATATGTAGATACCCCTGAACAGGGAGGAATGACGACGGCGGGACGGCCGCCAGATCCGATAGCGTATTCGCTCGAGCCACACTGTGGCGGGGGCGTGGCCGTACCGTGCTACGATGGCGGCAAGCTCAGCAATGTCTATGGGGCGACGTCGATAGGGTCAGGTATCTCCAGCGGGCTCTGGTCCAGTTGGAATTCAAACTCGGGCGCGTTATCAGACCGCTCGCTCGCACAGCTGAGTGTGAGCGGGGTCGGGGTCGTCCCGTTGGACGACGATTTGTCCGACTCGTGGTTCGAGCCGTGGTTTGTGATGGCATTGAGGAACCTGCGGTGCATGATAGTCGGTCTGTATCGGACGACATGGAGAGTGGGCGGATATATAGAGCGAGGTTGGTGAGGCTCCTTTCCTGACAACTTTGAATCAAGTGGGACGTTAAAATTGATGACATCAGTCGTTAGTATCCCCTCGATCATTGATCATCGATCATCCTCGATCGCACCTCGGACGGCGGAGTTGGGTCCCAATACAGTGATGCAGTGACATTCATGACTCAGCGAATTACAGTGTCGTCCGCGGCCCATCCTCCGCCTACTTCATCTTCCATCCAGGCCAAACACGCCTTGCCGCTGCAGCCAACCCAACATTTTCAGCACCACGAGAGACCATCAGGTGCAAGTGAACCTCGGAGAGGCCAGGCGTCGTGCGCTCCTTGAACGCTGCAGCGCGTCGTTCCACCATCCGCTCCGATGCGACCTCTGTGACGATCTCCAGCATCGTCAAGCGTTCCATGCGCGTGATGATAGCGTCGAGCGCATGCTCTTCGCCCCTATCCCGTGCCAGCGGGCTGCTCATGATGTACAAGTACGTGAGCGACGCACCGACGATGTTCAAGGCTGCGCCAAGTCCCGCGTTGGTCAGTTGCGAAATGTGGTTCAGCGTGAGTTGTTCGAGGGTCGAGCCGGACGCGCTCACGAGACATGCGAGCTCGTCGTCCTTGATGGGGACGTCCACAAACTCGAGCTCGGTGAGACGACAGGACGGCGAGGCTAATGGGAGGGTGTGCTCGACGGGAGGGAGGACGCTCATGACACAGAGACGCTTCAACAATGGCCACGCAGCGACGCATGGCACTAATTGAACCATCGTCATGGGACACCTGCCTCCGAATGCTTCTAGTTTGTGCAGTCCACGGAGGGCTTCTGCGAGATCGTCCGGCGGAGCGACGAGGTCGGTGCGCGGATTGAGACGTAGGGTCTCAACGTTCTTGGCGAGACTCAGGACGGACAGGAAAAATTTACCGAACTGCGAGCGACGCAGGTTGCTTTATTGTGATTGCATCGTGGTCGGGAACAATTGGCCCGTAGGATGACTCGGAGGACCCCAGCCTGGGTGCCTCTCCAAATAGCCTACCGAGAGGTACTTGATGCCAAAATCAAGACTAGGCTGCACTACAAGTCCATGCACAAAGGTGGAAATTTCGGGAGGATATCCCCATTGGTTGTCTTCTGAGCGGAAATCGACCAACAGCTGCGCTGAGCGCACAGGTCCATTTTCGGCACACTAGTGCACAAGACAAGACGTCTTTTCTCCAACTGCGATCAGACGGCGGAGAGCGCAGGTTTTTAAAGATGACGAGAAGGACGTCCACGCGCAGGGAGGTGGTTTTACGCCCGTCCATGGGAAGAACCGGCAAGACGCGCACCACCCGACCGACCGTCACAGAACGATCAAACGAAGGGTCATAGAAAACGCCACGGGTCATCATGGTGCATAGCAAACGCGTACTGGTGAATGAGACGGAGACGCTCTGCGTGTTTTCCGTGAGCGGTTGGTCAAACTCAAGGATGGTGTCCATAGGGCTGCTGGAAGATCCGACTTCAATGAGAACCACTTCCCCACAGAGGTGGGCTGCTCCGGACGTGGTCTGCGATCGAGCTGAGTGTCGATGTACCATGAAGACTATGTTGCAAATTGGGAGAGAGGGGTCGTTCTGTGCCACGGGCGCGTCTGGGGACTCTGACTCGGAAGCAACGCGGTTGACGACAGAAAGTTTGGAAGGACAGTGTTTTATTTGCTGGGTAACCATTACAGATGATCAACGAGCCTGAACGGTACTGTATACAGTAGAGGAAATATCCCTACCCATGCCTTGTCGTGCCTAGGAGTGACGTCGCTTCTTGATAACATGGTTATGCGGACGCTGGAGAATCGACGCTGAGCCCCATCGTCGAACAGGACGCATAAGACGGTTTCTCTGGATTTCGGCTGGCAAGCTAGCGAGACCTCCCAGTCATATTCGCTGGTCCAACAGCCGTGGTCTGTCATCGGTGCTCTCCTTTCGGGGGTAGCTCGGTAGTGCCTGAGATATTATCGTAATCGTAAGGAATGATGGTCCTTCCGAATTGCCGGAATATTCAAGTTCAAGTTGGACGAATGTATCGGTTGTTGTTCTATTTCAGCCGACTGAGTGTCAGTATGTCCAAGAAGAGGTACAAAGGCGAACCAGTAGTAGCTGAATATCTTCTCCACAAGGTTAACTTCAAGTTTGCTTTTTGACAGGACTGGGTGGGCACTTGGAGAATCGGGGTGAGTGCGGTCGAAGAAGCTGCGCCACACAAGCGGTGCATTGCAAATCGTTTGATGCAGCGCACTCCATGGATCCACTTGTTCAAGTTGGCATCATGAGATGGTTTCACAGGCTTGAATTAGCTCTCGCTCGAGTTGTCCTCTCGAAGGCGTGGGGACGATCATCATTTCAACTACTAGTACAGGTATAGTTTAAATTCGGCACCGCGTTCGATGTTGATGATACTTCCGATAGTCAATCGACGCACGTTCGTTCCAACGCGCTATCGTGCCTTATGTCATCCCACTTGGTCGAGCACTTCTCATGTGACGACTAAAGTGTGTCTAGATCAGGGGCGCGAGCCACCACTGGTGGCACGCGAACTGCAACTATGTTTGCCATAAGAATCTACCCTTGCTCGTCTTGTCCCTCTTGAACGCCCGCCCTGACAGCTATGGCCGAGAAGTTGATTATATGTGGGGTCAAGATCCCCCGCCCTCTGCAAAGGCACCTTGTAGTGTCCCTATCAACGTTTACCATCTTCCTCACTGCTTTCTTGCTCTACCTTTTGGTTGGATTGTCGTTACCAATCACACCTTCAATATATATTATCGAGGTATCCGCGGTGAATTCGACGAACCCCATCTCTGATGCGGACACGACCCTCTACTTCGGCGTATGGGGCGTATGTGCGACCGGGTGAGCAGATTCTACCCATACACCCCAATGGGTGTTGACCCTGTCCACAGCCCGTTGTTGACTGAGCAAAGCGTATGTTACGGCCCTCAGCTCGGGTACTCGATCCCCTCGAGTCTCCTCAACGACGCCGGACTCTCGACAGAGCTTGGGAACGTGGCCGAGACGAGCTTGCTGCTCATCCTATCCCTCCATCTCGTTGCCGCAGGGCTCTCGACGATCATCTTTGTCCTCTCCTTGTTCATGCACTCGCATGTCGTCGCCATCATCACGCTTATCATTGCGATCGTGACTGCGCTCGTCGGGACCGTCGTGTTCTCGGCAGATGTGGCCTTGGTGACTGTCGTGAAGAACAACATCGATTCGTTGTTTTCTGGTGCGAGTTTCAGCGTGCAGTATGGAAATGCGGTATGGATGATTTTGGTGGCGATGATCTTGACGTGGGTCGCGGTGGTGATATTATCCGCGAGAGCGTGCTACTGCTGTGGAGTGCGACGGTACGTTTTCCAGCGGTCGATTCTGGGATTGGTGCTGACATCGACATTGCCGATGATATAGACGAGTACCGAAGACGGAGAAGGAGTTTTTGGAGGTAGCCGTGGAGGAATAGATTTATCGGTTGCGGTTTCGTGAGATGCCTTGTAACGACTGCGACTCGGAAGTGTAATGAACCACATGATTTTCATGATTTTCTCAAAGGGCATCTGCGCATCAAGCACGCGCTAAGTCCGTCTTCTCGATGATTGTCACATCATATGTATCGGGTATCAAATATGCAGAGTACCGTCCATGGGCTATCGCTACAGTAAAATGTCCAAAGTACATCTATGTATGTGATAATGCCAAGTGTGGATCATATGGCGGCGAGGACACCGCCGGCGACGACGAGGCCACCAAAGACGGAGAGCGGGCTCACTGCTGAACCAAGCGCGGCATTTTTGTTCTGAAGAGGTTGGTTGGTTAGCATGGTACGTGGCTAGGGCGGAAGTGGTGTGACTGACGAGTTGTTGTGCGCTAGATGCTGCAGGGCATCCGTGCTGACATGCAAGGTTGCGGTTGCTTGAAAGGACGGCCGCGAGGTTAGGGTCTATGGGCGCCGGCTCTGGCTCGGGGACGGGTGAGGAGATGGCTAGGTGGAGTGAGTTAGATAGGTGACAGATTCTCGTGATGAAAAAACTGACCCAGTGCGGCTATGGCAAGGAGAGTGATCCAAAAGCAAAATACGGCGCGGAAAGCAGAGTGAGCGTACATGGTGAATAACAAGGATCGATGGGTGAGCTCATTCAGTGAGCGGCGGATGGAAAAACGAGCCGTTCATGGTCGTCCCTACTTATACCAGGCTGCTCATTGATCCTGAAATGGGACTTACTTTCATCCGAGAAAGGAAGGCGTTCAAGTTAGCCGAAGCCCCTAACCGAAACTCGTTTACAAGGTCGCTCGATATCGTACACGTTCAACAAGACGCTATTTGTTCTTTCGTCGCTACCTTGACGTGCTACCTTTTTACTTGGACTCGCAACCGCAAGCCTGGTTCTGCGCCGTACACGCGCAGTTTTCACCGGAACCCTGGCAGTCGCACTAAAGCATGGTATGACATGTTAAGCAACTCAAGCTCGGATGCATAGAAGAAAGAGAGCACCTTGCGCGAGTGCGGGGCATTCACACACTGACCACACTCACACTTTCCTTTGGGACAGGTGCATCTGGTTCCAGAGGACCCGCAGGCACTACGCACGGTCAGGTGGGTGTGGTGAAAGAGATATCGTGGACAACGTACTCGCAGTCGGTCTGGCATGTACAATCTTTGGGCGTGGTCATGACGTTCAAGCTCAAGGACGATGAGGAGCGTCGGTGGATAGGAGAGTTAGCTCATTTTCCCACGGCTAGATCACTCCGATCACGAGCTGTTCAACGGCCCAGCTCGCGGCATGTTTGTCGCTGGCCTCGGATCACCACCACCACCAACCCTAAAGACCCAGAGCGAAACAAGGCAGAATTCCAGGTGGTCCTTGTCTAGAAGAATGTTCGCTTCCCACCCCGAAAACTCTTCTCTCCCGAAGACCCCTCCTACGCATCTGCGCATTCCCCGCGTTCCCCAATCACCCCTTCCTCACCGCTCTATCCAGACGGCTTGATATGGATACGAAAACCATACCTCCATGTTCGAAGTGTCGAATACGACATCGCAGTATCCACTCGATACACCTGACGTAGAGCACGAACGCGATCGCCTGGAAGAAGAGCGGAGAAGGGATGTGGAACTCAGCGCAGATCGCGCAGAGAAAGAAGTCCACGGGCGAGCGAAGTATGAAATTGACCGTCGTGTTGTTGGCTAGCAGGAGGATGCTCGGTATGTCGTCGCGTCATGTTCCTTTTCCCAGCCAGTGGTTGATGTCCGGTAGATGATCCGTCGCTCGACGGTCGACTTTCATGTATCTGAAAACAGAGTGGACTTGATTCCAGAGCGGCTTTGTTCGTATTGAGCCCCGTCAGTCCCGCAGAACTAGACGAGTTCGTTCGGAGGTGAGTGTACAGCATACTTCTCTTTGTCTGCTTGCCTGACTCTTTCAGTTTGCAAGATGCACTGTATGAGCCCGCCGTGGACTACTACACTTCATACTCGAAACGGGTCCGTCGAAAGCCCAACAGACATTCGCAAGCGTCGTCCTATAACCCGCCGCCTCTGATTCCCGTTGGCGCTGCCAGTCCACGTCCGCTTCGCCCCGAAGGTTGGACTGTCCGGTACGAATACAAGATGGCCTGCCTCGCGGAGTTTAGAGGTGAAGACGAAGTCGCGCTGAAGTCTGTCCTGCGCCTCCTCACACTTTATCGTTTGTCATTCTGCTAGACATTACCAGGATGCCTATGCGACTCTTATGATCAAGTTTGGCTCTATCGCCATCTTATCCCCTCGAACCAAGCGACGGGCAGAAGCTAAAGTGCTCGCCGACACCATCAACTTCAAGGTGGGGTACACACTCTGGGAGAACGTCGGAAAATGCCATGCCAGTTTTCAGATTATGAAGCTCTACCTCTACAACAACGAACACGCGCTCGCGCTGTCGCACCATAACCTTCATATGCGTCGTTTCGCGGACTTTTCGCATGGATGGGGCATTGGCGAGGAGACATTCGAGTATTGGAGCTGGATGGCACGGCCGTAAGTCTGATCTCACCCCATTCCATAGGTATTCGCTAATGGACGCCAAGACACCGAGTGCTCGCAGGACTTGTCGAGCAAGGATCCCGTTCCACCCTGACGCTTCCAACACACACCCCACTTGTGCGGGCATCAGTTGCCCCACTCGTATCGGCGGTCGGTCCGGGTGGCGCACCCCTCGACATGGCCATCCGCACGCTCGGATTCAACCCCGGCCATGCGCTGCAGCATCCCGGTCATTATTATTACATGGCAGCGCGATGTACGGAAGCCAGGTGCGAGCGAGTCTTTGCGAGCGAAAACGCGCCCCAGGGAGCGAATACGGCACCTGGATATGCCAATGGAAAGAAGGTGGACCGTTTGACGATCGTGTTGGAGGTATCCGTTTATTTTTCGACCGCATATATGTTGGGCTGACAATGCTTTCATTCTCGGCGACAGCTCTACACGAAAGCGTACGAGTTGTTTAAAAAGTATAGCTCGACGACGAGTCAGGGGAGATTGACGTTGTGGATCGTGTGTCGGATCGCGCAGACGTATTACCAGTCTGGCAAATTCGAGTTGGCGATTCGGTGAGCAGGCTCAAATTTATCTGGGGATGCTGGTTAGGTAATCTGGTGGGTTCTTAGGTTCTTCAAACGGATTGCCAAAACATACCGGCGAGGAAAGTGGAATGCAATGCTTCGACCACTCTTTCCGATTTGGTATGCCTGTGCAAAGAAGCTGGGCGACGTGGAGCTGACAGTCAAGCTGTTGGTGGAGATGCTTGGGTAGGTGCGTGGATGGGTTGGCGGTTTCGTTGTTTCAAGCTGATAATACATTGTGGGGTACAGGCGACATTGACGACCCGAGGACGTTGCAGGAAGATCTATTAACACTTTTCAAGGTGCGATACGATTTACGAGCCGGTGAAAACGCCACTGGATCTCGATCGTTAGACCTCTGTACCCATTTCATCGAATGATATTTTGGTCGATGATATCAAAGAGTCGGAGCCGATTCGTACGTGTTGTAGTAGTCATCCTTGTGGACGGCATTGATACCTTGTGCAGTGAACACTTCTGTGGTCTTTTGGAAACCCGAGGTTCGAGTCGGCGAAGAGATGGCCTTCCAAGTCACGTTGGCGGTGCCGGAGAATGCTACAATCTCCGAGCTCCCGATCCACTCGTTTTCGATCTCGTTTTCGGAAGGCTATATGCCGATCATCATCCATCACGACCATCTACAGAATTCGAACCAGTGCGGCTTAGGTCAGGTACGGAGAGAGAAGGCGGTCGAAGTCAGGGCGCGTTTAAGGTGGCGACCAGGTCATCTTGACCGGTACGATCGCTCTGGACGTGCCTGGCGTGTCTCTGCCACCATGACAGATTGTCGATATAGGTGTCGAATATTGTGGTGACGTTGAAACAAGGGAGCTGGACGATCGACGTGCCGCATGAGCCATGTACGTTGCGCGAATCGAGTTTCGTCGCTCCCCAGTTCGGTGCGGCCCATGTTTTTTATCCCCGTCATGAGGGGCGACCCTTCGAGCGTAATGTGAGTGCGCAGGTCCCTCGATTCCAACTCCACAAATAACACCATTTGACTAGCGTGCGACATTGTCCGCATCAATTTTCGATGTTGATTTCGCATCAGGAACCAGCGTTGTTGGACGAGGTATATCCTATCGTAATCGAGATTACGAACACGGACGACTGGACACTGGATGTTGTCGATGTGTTATTGCAACCGACCGAGGCGGACGGGGTTCCATTGCTCACTTAACTTTACCCTGATGTTCCTTCACTTACCACTCCCGCTCCCGCCCGACAGTACAATCCATCACGTTTTACGGCCAGAAATCTTCAGGATTGATAAAGGGTGTCCAGTTTGGGACGCTTAAGACGGGGGTCTCGGTCGTCAAGACATTGACATTGATAAGCAGCGGGGCACCCGGTGATCGGACGATCGACGTATCCGTTCAGTCAAGTATGACATTGCGACCGGGGGACACGTCTCAAGCGCCTGCGCAAGCCCGATCGCCATCACCATCCGACACTCTGGATGCCTCGCAGAATCATGACACAGCGAGACCCTGCGGACGCTCCTTATCCTGACGTTGAGCACGTTCGTCTTTCGTCAAGACATAATGTACCAGCGATCTCTTCAACCTGCACCGGGTCTTGCGGATTTATCTGCTTTCGGCGGTCCACATCGGGAGGCTTGTGTGGGCGGGGAGGCAGTGGTGACGACGGTGGTGGAGTGCACTGCGCCATGTGGGGTAGAGGTCGAGAAGGTGGCGTTGCGCCGGGTGGTGCATCCTGCTTCGACGCAGATGCCATATGCTGATAGAGAAAGTGTAGGTGAACCAGAACGCGAGGGTAGTGGATACCACCCTAGAAGCGGGCGTAGAGGGGTATTCTGTGGTGGTCGGTACCGCTCGCCTTTAGGAGGGACCACTCCGTCCAGTGTTTCTAACGACCTTTTCGCAGAATACCTCACCGGAGACCAATTCTCAGATATTTGTCCCATTGCGCTGACCTCGACGGAAGATGATACCGCGAGGGATGACGTTTTAGTCGGGTGAATACATCCTGACATGGAAGAGGTTCGAGTTCGAGTTATGCCAAGTGATCGTGCTCCAACACTCGACTAACAATGACATAGATATAGAATACTATCTACCGGCCACTACGGCCCTCCCTCGTCCACACGCATCTCGCTTCCGTTCCTCCGACCTCCACGCGAAACCCTCGTCGCGCTCCTCAGCGTCCCTGCGACTACGCCCGTCTCGATGCATCTGACGGTTCGCAGCCCGCACGGGGGTCTGATCAGCATCGTGCTCAGCCGTCGGACGGGTTCGTCGTCACTGGGCTGAGGAACGGGACGGTTGCCGTTGTTGTTGCCGGGTGTGGAGGAGCGGGTGACGTGGAACCTGATTCCGATCGAGTGCGGGTATATCAAGGTGCCGCGTGTAAGGGTGGTTGACTACCGAGGGATTTCTGGGACTGTGGACGGTGCGGTGGGAGAGAAGGAGGGGGATGGGAATGGGGGCGGCGAGTTGGTGAGGATGGTGGATGTGCGGTTCGAGCAGTCGAGACGAGTGGGGGAGGAGACAGGTCAGGTGGACGTAGGTATGGTTTTGGTGTTACCCTGAATTTCAAGGGTAGGATGTCCCACTTCCCGATGCTAATATGTTTCTTGCATGTGAATGATGTAAGGATGGATTTTCAGCACCACTTCCATAGTCATCTTAGATAGCTTTTCCGAGTCATTCCTGGACAGACACTTTGATACTTTTGTTCAATATCATTTTGAGCTACCATAACATACATTGGCATGAATGCCTCACAAAAGTACAAGGTCTAAGAATTGATAGCTACCCAACAGGCATAGTAAAAAGCAATATAAGAATGGAAATAACCAAGGAAATCAGTGCCAACAAGAGGCCCAAGACTCTCCAAAGTAGAGATTATCATCATGGTCAACCTGGTGAATTCTATCAGAAGATATGACCAAGGAATGAACAGGAAGATGGAAGGAGTTTCTGTTCCAAGGAGCAATCCAACCAAAGTAAGATCCATCAGAAGATTGAAGCCAGCTATCCTGCTCATACAGATCACCAAAGGAAAAAAGATCTTGTGTCCTCCACACTTTGATGGACTTGTCAGCAGATCCAGTGACAATATGGCTTCCATCAGGTGAATAGCCAACAGAGCTAACCCACATTGTGTGAGCTTGGATTGGACCTGCAACACACTGCCCAGTGGTGGCATTCCAAACTCTGATGGTATTGTCATCTGCACTAGAGACAATATGGACACCACCAGGTAAATAGACAACAGAGAGGATGTTGCCTATGTGACCCTGAAATGGACCTGCCACACACTGACCAGTGGTTGTATTCCAAATAAGCAAGGTCTTGTCTTTTGAGCCAGAGACAAGATAGTTGCCACAGGGTGAATAGGCAACAGACTTCACAACATCTGTATGCCCATAAAGATCCAATAGACATTGGCCAGTTATTGCATCCCAGACCTTAATGGTCTTGTCCTGTGAGCCAGAGACAAGATGGGTACCATTAGATGAATAGGCAACACAGGCAACTCCCCCCTTGTGTCCCCTAAATGGGCCTGCCACACACTGACCAGTGAAAGCATCCCAAACCCTGATAGTCTTGTCCTCAGAACCAGAGCCTGAGGCAATGTGAGTGCCATCAGGTGAATAAGCAACAGAGTAGACAATATCTGTATGCTTTTGGAGTGGATCCAGCATGCATTCACCAGTACTTGCATTCCAAACCCTAATAGTCCTGTCCCCTGAACCAGAGATTATATGAGTGCCATCAGGTGAATAGGCAACAGAGCTAATCAGATCTGTGTGTCCCTGGAATGGACCTGCTATCAAATGACCAGTAGTTGCATTCCAAACTCTGATGGTCTTGTCCCAAGAACCAGAAGCAATATGGGTGCTGCCAGGTGAGTAGGCAACAGAGCTCACACAATCCATATGCCCCTGGAACAGATCTGCCACAGAATGACCAATGGTTGCATTCCAAACCCTGATGGTGTGGTCACCAGAGCCAGAGATGATGCAGGTTCCATTGGGAGAATAAGCAATGGAGGAGATAGGTTGTGTGTGTCCCTGCAATGGATGTGCCACAGGCTCCCCACTGATTGCATTCCAAAACCTAATTGTTAGGTCCATTGACCCAGAGACAATATATGTACCATTAGGAGAATAGGCAACAGAGAGGACATGGTGTGTGTGGCCCTGAAAAGGACCTGCGACATGCTGACCAGTTGTGGCAATCCAAACTCTAATGGTTGAATCTGCTGAGCCAGAGACAATGTGCTTGCCATCAGGTGAATAGGCAACAGAGTGAAACGACCAAACTCACTCAAGAGCTGGCGGTTAAGCTAGAGCAAGGGGAGACCTTCGTCAGTGGCACTCAATGGCAAACTGAGAAGTAAAGGGCGAGACCTTGTGTGGCAAGAGTGAAGATGGGAAATCTCCAAGTGAACAAGACTGGGGGAAACCAGTCGAGTGCGCTTGGGCTTTATATACTGTCTAGGAGTTTACACTTGTGTTGTTACGGTTTTTCTTTCTTCTCACCTTTGTAACACTTATTACGTCGACATTTCCTAGTACCGTTCAACCGGTACATCTTTTCCTTTTATTCCTTGTATAGCTTCGCACTGCTCGCCGCAGCCACACGTATAGCTTCACCTTTCCCATTCCATCATTGCTATGCCTTCCTTCCTTCTTGGTACGTAGTGCCACCTGGTCTGTGCGCGTCTTCCTGTAGTATAAATACCGCGCCGTTTCCATGTAACACTAAGCTAGTTCTACGCAATAACACGCATAGTAACTTGCAACCGCATTCTCGAGTAAGGTTGATCTCGGGTCTTGCGCGACATCGCTATAAGACATCATCATTAGTCTTCGTGCCACTACTGAGTGCATGCATATCGTCTCTTCATAGTCTTCACGCTACTACTCAGAGTGCGTGCTTGCTTGTTCTACGCTACGCGTAACATGTGTACACTAGATCTATAGATATCCTGTGCTATAGTACATGAGGAAAGCATGAGGAGCATAGCCTAGATAGGTGGATCATACCCTATAGGACGAGTGCGAGTCATGAGGAATACATGAGACGAGCATGAGGCGAGATAGGGGTCATAGAGCAGAGATGAAATACATGAGGCGCCTAGATGTGAGGCTGTGCGATATGCATGGTGAAGGATCTGGCATGAGGTAAACATGAGGCGGACAGCCATAAGGCTGTGAGAGAGTCTAGACCAGGGGCGTTGCATAGGATAAGGAGTGTAGTAGTTGGTAGTGACTGTTATCGTAGTGAGGTTGGGAGTTCGATCCACGAGTATGGCAAATATTATAGGGGCAAAGTAAAGCGAGTGTAACACGACCTGGGGATGGCCATGGCAGCTCTGAGATGGTTCATTCCCGAGTGCCAGCGGTACTGTCTCCATTGTTGTTTTCATGTGTGAGGTCATCATCGACATCATGCACCACACATCAGGGCAGCACGACATCAGGATACGTCAACGACAAAAGTAGGCAGGAGTCGCAGCACTTGCAGGTGGCGGGTGTGCATGGGTATGTCGACACCCTGGACTTGGATACCACTGGCAATCTGTATGACGTGTTAGGGTGTGCACATGAGGACACACATACGTGTGTCATACCTTGTTCTCTAAGTTATCTCACCGATTGGGTCACTTCATTTTGATGCACTGATTTTCTTTGATAACAGTGCCATTGTAGTGAGCACAGCAAAAGCCTTCGTAACACGATGGTCATCGCAAAATTGATTACGGCCATCCATGAATGTGGCATGTTGAGCTAGAAGTTCTCACAGCTCCTGCAGCTGGCAAACTCCCGTGGGCAGCACTTTGCCACATGGGTCTGGCATAAAGATGGATTACAAGCAGGGTGACTAGTACTGAGTACAAACCTGTAGTACAAGAGCAGTACATAGAGTATGTACATCTTAGCATCTACATATCATCATCATGGACAGAAGGGGTTGGTGATTTGTAGTGGCCCTCCCCACCCTGAAGTGAGGATTCATTGTCGCCTTCACTGGCAGGCTCGCGTCTAGCGCCAAGTAATATGATACCACTGTCGCCTAGCGCAGTGCCATTAGTATGCAGAACATTTCTTATTTCCCCAATCTACGAGTCTGCTCTTCGCAGACAAACTTCCACCTCTTCACACTCATCGATTGTGATGGTGCGCATAACCTCGATTTCCTGAAGATGGAGGCGATGATATGTCAAGTGTGCAGCAAAAGTACTGCAGCTTGCCCTGGCAAGCTGTAGTATGCAAAGTGAATGAAGGTCTTCGAGTTCTCGAGCCTTCCTCGCCGAGACCTGCATGCAGCTGTCAAATGAGTGTCCACACCACAATGAACACACCTACAGTTGTGTAGACTTTCTTGAGCTTCTTACAAGGGTTCCAGATACCCTGAGGAACAACCTCTTCGGATGGTAGAGAGAACTCCAGCTGAGTACATTTTTGAGTACATTTTTGAGAGTGCGGGAGCACACTATTGACGTCAGTGTGGGGAGAGGAGCTGGGGTCTAGATTGGAAGTGGGGCGTGATGAGACCATTGTCATAGGATGGTTTGAGCTAGTGCCAATTGGCTGGCTGAATGATGAGTTCCCCATTGAGACTGACATTTGTAGTGAATATGTGGCAGAGTCACGGTGCTGCCGGGCGCTGAGCTGCAGGTAGTGCCTTTCTTCGGCTCCCAGTACCCACCAATACCCTGTTCTACACTTATTGATACTAAGCCTAGTGAGTCTGTATTTTTATACTCCGAAGTGCTCAGCCTGACGTTGTTTACAAGCCGCTGCTGAGAGTTGCAAAGAGAGCGGTGTTGTGGTGTTTGAAATTTTGGACTGTCAATGTGAAGTTCCTCCCACTGCCAAACTTTCACAATCGTGGAAACATTGTAGACTATGCTGTCCTCAGTGTTCTCCACGAGAGTGGAGAACCACTTTCCCCCGATGCCCTGGAGGATCATAAGTCATTAATATATATGTTTTCTCATCTGCTAATGACTTTCTCGCAGGGTATGCCATTGCCCACATGTGAGCGATCTTGCAGCCACTCATGGACTCCCCCTGCCCTCCAACTCTTTATATCAAGTCCTTCAAATTTGTGGTTGTTCATTTGGCCATGGTGGGCGATATCTGCATCATCGCATCAGCGAAAAGAATTATTGAAATGTTCATTGTCAGATGCTGGCGGAGATTTTAGGCTGTGACTAGCCGCTACTGGTCTCTACCTCGCCAAGGGCTTTCTACTGTCATACCTCGGCTAACTGTTTTACTAATTAGTGTTTAGCCCCTCAAGGAAAGCAGTGATCAGCATCGTGGTACAGGGATGGCAGTGACTGTTACGCTTGCTTTACTCCACCCCTATATTATTTGCCAAACCCGGGGATCGAACTCCCAACCTCACTACGATATTGATCACTACCGATCACTACACTCCTTATCCTAAGTATCGCCCCTGGCCTAGACTCTCGCACAGCCTCATGGCTGTCCACCTCATGTTTATCTCATGGCAAACCCTTCACCATGCATATCACACAGCCACGCATCTAGGTGCCTCATGTATTTCATCTCCGCTCTATGACCCCTATCTTCGCCTCATGCTCATCTCATGTACTCCTCATGACTCGCCTTCGTCCTATAGGGTATGATCCACTTATCTAGACTATGTTCCTCATGGTATCCTCATGTACTATAGCACAGGATATCTGTAGATCTAGTGTACACAAATGTAAATCCCTAGACAGTATATAAAGCCCAAGCACACTCGACTGGTCTCCCCCAGTCTTGTTCACTTGGAGATTTCCCAATCTTCACTCTTGCCACACAAGGTCTCGTCACTTACTTCTCAGTTTGCCATTGAGTGCCACTGACAAAGGTCTCTCCCTTGCTCTAGCTTAACAGCCAGCTCTTGAGTGAGTTTGGTCATTTCACTTGAACAAGACTTTCATTACTGATACCGCAGAAGGTCTAGCAATCAACACCTCTCGCATCCGCCCTATCTACCACCCCACACTTTTATCTTTGCCAGTGAGAAACCGTCTTGCTGTCCCATTGATTGAACGGCCACACTAACCCTGTTTGGTAGTGTCGTGCAAATCAGAATCAGCCTTTTCTGCCACTTTTGAGTTTGCGGTACAGAAACAGGATCACCTACCTTTAGTCAGGGTCATTTACTATGCTTACCAGGCACCCATTGATAGCATTCTAGGAGGCCCTCTATTCGCCTCACCCGAGGGGGAAATCAAACAAGAAGAGGAATCCGTTATCCTCACCCTAGTCGAGGAATCCGTAAACCTCGTATATCCACAGGTACCGCTGTTCCCTCATGTCGAGGACTACCTCTGGCCAGACTTTTCTGACGACACCAACACCTTCTTTGAACAGTTCAAAGAAGAAGAAGAACTAGTCTCCTCTAGGTCGGTATCACCGTGTTTACCACCCGCCCCGCGTTTTGACACTCCAGTCAATCATAGAAGGATCGAATTCTTCCAAGGTTGGGAATTCAAAGAGTTTGACTTCCATCATGTTCCGCCACCGGTTTGGCAAGAGTCCTTACCTGTCTTGCCCCGTTTCCCGCCGGTAGATCTATTGGATCCCAGATATCACGTACCAGAACTCGAACAAGTCCATCAAGACTTTAGACACTTCTACCCCTCGCCCATACGATCGCCTTCACTGCTTGAGGAAACCATCGATTGGACATACATCCGCTGCCACCTACTAGAACAGGAAATTTTCAGGTCTGGATTCTCCACTCCCCTCACTTCAAGTTTCGTCAGGATTACTAACGATCCATATAGAGCATTCCTCCCGAACGCAGTCAAGGACATTATTCGAGAGGGAATTAACCTGGGCATTGAGCAGCAAGGAGATAGATGCCGTCGCTCGGATTCACGGGAGAGAGACATTTTGAAGAGGAGAAGCATCTCATCGGAACTATCATCTTCATCCTCTGCCTCTTCCCCTCCTCGTTCTCCTTCCCCTCCTCCTGTCCCTCGTTGGCACTGAGGTGAACACCTTAGGAAGCCTGCACGTTACCGCCAGTAGCAGGGTGTCTGTAAAATTTGTACGTAGGGAACTAGTGGAGGCATATAGAAGGGATCAGGCTGTTCAGTCCGAGATCAAGAGAGAACTCAAAAATCAAGAAAACCAGGAAAACATTCCACCACTGGCATATGTAGCACCTGAACCGCCAGTTGCTAACCCCACTAACCAAGCAGCTCCTAGAATAGTCTTCAGAGAACTCCCGCTTATCGTTCTTCCTATTCCAGAAGAAATCCACATCCACAGAGACGCTTTGCCAGAATGTCCGAGGACTCCTATTCCCGTCTTTCATTATCGTTACAACCCCGGAGACTTCCTAGCTCCCAGACAAGAAACAGATGTCCGCTCCGGAAATTCATCAGAAGTCACCTCTGGATATCAAACCCCTGATGCCGACTTAGCCGACATTGAATAGATCTGGATACCATAAGCAAACATCGGAAATTGTCTAAGACCGATAAGGAAAGATTCCAGAAAAACATAAACTCTATTGCCAAGCACAAATCATCCAGTAACCCCTATTCTCCTAAGTCCACTTATGGAAAGCTATTGAAGAAAGCCCGAAAACTCGAGAAATCAATCAAGTAAGGAATCATGTCTCGCGCGCAGCTTCCACAAGATATCGCCAACGCCCTTACACTTGCTGGCCAAGATTGGGTACAAGGATCAGCAGCATTGAATGCCACTTTCGCTAATATGTTAACCTCTCTTGACAACATGGGCAACCAAGTGCTGGCAATGCAGGGACAAGCAACTGCCACCACTACTGCTACGGCCCAAACAGCCAAAATTTCTAAACTACTTGCAGATCCGGGACCGTTTGATGGATCCATGTCTAAGTTTGAGGAATGGTGGGCTAAAGTCAAAGCATGGCAAGCGGAGAATCATCTCGCCATGCCAGCCAACACAGACAAGCCAGTTCGCACAGTACTCTCGTGCCTCGAAGGACCCAAAGCTGGAAGCTTTGCTAGAACGTGTCTAGAGATCCTAAACAGTGGAACCACCTACACATGGCCACACATGTGCGGCGAGCTGGAAGAACTTTTCCAACCAGCCAATCAAAAGGATTGGGCTCGGAAGAAGCTTAGAGAACTCAAACAAGGCAGGATGACGATCGATGAATGGATCATCAAGTTTCAAATGTATAGTCAAGCCGCTCAACTCGACCATGGACAACTGGTCGACATCATTGAGCAGAACATCGACTTGTCCATCATCCGGAAGATCATCAAAGAAGACACTCACCCTACCGATCCAGCTGATTATCTGACCAAAGTATGGAACATCGGTCAAAAAAGGCAACTAACCCGATTCCTAGGGATTGCCGGACCATCCCAATGACAAGACCCTAACGCTATGGATATCAGCACTTTAGATGCCCCCTTGGATGAGGAATCCGAAATGGAGATCAATGCATTCACTAGAGGAAAAGGAAAAGCCAGAACCCCTAACTGCAACAAGAAACTGCTCTCTTGTTTCAATTGCGGAAAGCCAGGCCACGTGGCTAAAGAATGCAAGATCCCATCTACTAGATGCACGGAGTGCAATTGGTCTAGAGGAGGCCACAAGCCACGATGCTCCAAGGCATCTAAAATCCGAACAACCACAGAAGAACCTGCTACATCTTGGGATCAGGGATCCCACACCATTCAAGGAATGAGCTTTGATGAAGCCAAGGCCTTTTTCTACGACATGCACAATGTTGAAGACAAGGGAAAAGCCAAAGCGCTTTGATCAATCTGGGTGATCAATGTGACTCTTGATCTGTACATATGACTTCATCTCTAAATTATAGTCAATTGGGGTCTTCAACTGGTTCGGAGCTCAGCTGGGACTCTAAGCCAGCGCTTAATTCCGTTTGCACCCCTACTCCTATTGAAACCCCAGAACCACCGAGATGCATATTGAACTGCAATACATGTAGAGACATAGTATTGAAACTCAACATAGCACCTGTAAAGCAAAACCATTGCTTTAGCAGAATTGAAGCTCTCCTCAATAGCGGAGCTAACACTGTATTCATTGATCGGAAATGGGCACAGATCAGGAAGATACTGTTACTTCCGCTGCCAAACCCCATACCAGTATACAACATGGATGGAACATGTAACTCGGCTGGTGATATCACCCATTGTGCTGAAATAGTCATTGATTTCCAGGGTCACCGAGAAAAGGTAGTAGCCGCAATAACCAATCTCGGCAGGCACCAAATGATCCTCAGATACACATGGTTGAAACACCACAATCTGGACATCGAGTGGGAAACTGGTCAAGTCAGGATGACTCGCTGTCCATGGACTTGCAGAGTCTTGCAGGGCAAGTCTCCCTTTGAGCAAACCATCAACGCACTTGATCCAAATGGTCTCAGGACCATTCATGCAATCAAGAAGGAACAGGAACGATCAGAGGCTCCTAAATCCGATCCGAAACCCGAAGACCTAGTTCCTAAGGCATATCACAAGTACCTTAAGGTCTTCTCGAAGAAGGAGTCCGAATGCATGCCTGTCCGCAAACCGTGGGACCATGCCATTGACATGAAAGACACTGCAGGAACAGAAAGAAGTATCCGACTTCATTGACGATCAGACCAGAAAAGGGTATATCAGACCGTCGAAATCCCCTCAGACCTCTCCTGTGTTCTTTGTCCCTAAAAAGGATGGAAAGAAGTGAATGGTACAAGATTATCGCTATCTTAATGAACACACAGTCAAGAACAATTATCCGCTCCCTCTTATCCGACAGTTATCCGAAAAACTGCAAGGAGCTAAGTTGTTCAGCAAAATGGATCTCCGCTGGGGATACAACAATGTCAGGATCAAGGAAGATGACGAATGGAAAGCCGCTTTCACCTGTCACCAAGGTTTCTTTGAACCCCTAGTAATGTATTTTGGACTATGCAACTCACCCGCCACTTTCCAAGCAATGATGAATGAGATCTTTGCCAATATGGAAGATGTCATTGTGGTCTACATCGATGATCTACTTATCTTCACCAAAACTGACAATCAGGAAGAGCATGACAAAATTGTACTTGAAGGCCTTCGACACTTGAAGAACATGATCTCTTCGTCAAGCCAGAGAAATGCTCCTTCCAAGTCAAGGAAGTCGAATTCCTAGGTATGACCATCTTTGCCGAAGGAATCAAGATGAATGATGACAAAGTCAAAGCTATACTAGAATGGCCCAGCCTGAAAACAGTTCGCAGTGTGTGCAGTTTCTTAGGATTAGCTAATTTCTACCGAAGGTTCATCAAGGACTATGCCCAAGTGGCTCGTCCTCTGAACGATCTGACCAAGAAAGATCAGGTCTTCAAATGGAAGGAATCACAGCAGACAGCATTTGATACGCTCAAACAACGATTCACTACTGCCCCTATTCTCGCATTTCCGGATATTGACAAGCAATTCCGTCTCAAAACCGATCCTTCAGACTTCACAACTGGCGCAGTCTTATCTATCCTGAAGGATGACAAATGGCATCCGTCGCCTACTCATCACACTCTATGTCACCTGAAGAACGCAATTATCCTATTGCTGACAAAGAGATGCTGAGTGTTATCCGAAGTCTAGAAGAATGGAGACACTACCTAGAAGGAGCTAATCTCCAATTCAAAGTATGGAATGATCACGCAAACCTTCAGTGGTTCATGAAGCGACAGGATCTACATAAATTGCTGACAAGCTCAATGGGTGCAGTATCTCTCCCAATTCAATTTGAAATGGGTACATAAGGCTGGAGCCCAAATGGGTAAACCCAACGCCCTATCTCGCCGAAAAGATCATGCTGTAGGAATTCAGGACAACAACAAAATGGTTCTTGTCATTCCTCCAGAACAGATCACGTCTGCCACTCTACAAATAGCCATGGATGCTGATGACATCAGAAACCGCATCCGAGATGCCACGGTCCGAATCCGAGAATCGGATGTCATCACATTATGTAAGAAACATGGAATCTGTTACGCGTAGCGTAGAACAAGCAAGCACGCACTCAGAGTAGTAGCATGAAGACTATGAAGAGACGAGATGCGTGCACTCAGTAGTAGCACGAAGACTAGTGATAACATCTTGTAACCAAGTCGCGCTAGACCCGAGATCAACCTTACTCGAGAATGCGGTTGCAAGTTACTATGCGTGTTATTGCGTAGAACTAGCTTAGAGTTACATGAGAACAGACGATATATATATACTATAAGAGAATGCGCACAGACCAAGAGGCACTGCGTACGAAGAAGGAAAGAAGGCATAGCTATGATGAAAAAGGAAGAGTGAGGCTATACGCGTTGCTGTGAAGAGCGGTGCGAAGCTATACAAGTGAGAAAGGAAGAGATGTACCGGTTGAGCAGTACTAGAAAAACGTCAATGTAGTAAGTGTTACAAGAGAAGTAGCAAAGAAAGAAAAACCGTAACAGAATCTGTGAAGATTGAGATGGAATTCTCTTCACCAGGTCAGGAAAGATGTACATACCTGAAGACCGAGACCTCCAAATGGAGATAGTACATCTATATCACGATACTGCTATCCCTGGACATCCCGGAACAGAGAAAACCCTTGAATTAATGCAACGCAGCTACACCTGGCCAGGAATGCCAACCCTAGTCAAGGATTATGTATCTAGATGTGATCGCTGCGCGCGCTTCAAAGGGTCTAACCAAGCCCCGCCTGGAAAGTTGAAACTGCTTGACACTCCACCAGGCCCTTGGAAGGAAATATCCACCGACTTTATCATGGATCTCCCCGAATCTGAAGCATTTGACAGCATCCTGGTAGTAGTCGATCGATTCTCCAAAGAAGTTGAATTCATCCCTTACACCAAAGCATATCTGCTCTTGACACCATAAAGCCATACTTGCACTATGTATGGAAACACCATGGACTACCCACAGGAATTGTATCAGACAGAGGTCCGCAATTCACATCGCAAGTAATGAAGGACATCTGCAAGAAGCTAGGAATTCAACCCCGATTATCCACCGCATATCACCCCCAGACGGATGGACAAACGGAAAGGATTAATCGAGACCTACAACAATACCTCTGTATATTCACCTCAGAAAAGCAGAATGAATGGGTCAGTTGGCTACCACTCGCACAATTCTCCCACAATGCCAAGAAACAACTTAGTACAGAGAAATCACCGTTTGAAGTTACATGATCGTATCAGCCAAAAATGGGCTTTGAGCAGAGGGTTGCAAAGGCACCAGCAGCTGAAAAACTGATGAAACAGATGAAAGAAACTCTGGAACAGACAGAAGAGAACATAGAAAAAGCAAAGGCGCGAATGAAGTGTCAAGCAGACAGACACAGATCTCAGCCACCGGATTACGAGGTCGGTGACAAAGTTTGGCTCTCCACTGAGAACCTTAAACTTACTGGAGCACCAAAGAAACTCATGGAATGATGGCTTGGATCCTATGACATCACCAAGCGCATCAGAGATAATGCACTTGAACTACAACTTCCGAGATCAATGAAGATTCACCCAGTGGTGAACATCTCACGGGTTAAACCATACAAGGAATGCCTTGAAGGCCAACCTACATTCAAACCCGGCCCTGTGCAAGTCACAGAGGACAGAGAAATAGAGTTTGAAGTTGAATCCATCATAGATTCCTGATGGAAAGGAGGCTGTCTAGAATATCTAGTCCACTGGAGGGGCTATTCTGAAGAAGATCGCACTTGGGAACTAAAAGGCAATCTCACTAATGCATCGGAAGCAATCAGAGACTTCCACCACTCTAAGCCTAATGCTCCACGAACACTTAACATGTCGCAAGCCAACTTCTATTCCTTGTTCACCCATTGTGGTAAACCGATACCAGAGATTGATCAAACCTGAAATGACCAAACTTACTCAAGAGCTGGCTGTTAGGCTATAGCAAGGGAGAGACCTTTGTCAGTGGCACTCAATGGCAAACTGAGAAGTAAGTGGCGAGACCTTGTGTGGCAAGAGTGAAGATTGGGAAATCTCCAAGTGAACAAGACTAGGGGAACCAGTCGAGTGCACTTGGGCTTTATATACTGTCTAGGGGTTTACACTTGTGTACACTAGATCTACAGATATCCTGTGCTACAATACATGAGAAAACCATGAGGAGCATAGCCTAGATAAGTGGATCATACCCTATAGGACGAAGACAAGTCATGAGGTGTCAGCAAGGAGTCAGCAAGGCATACATGAGACGAGCATGAGGCGAATAGGGGTCGTAGAGCAGAGATGAAATACATGAGGCACCTAGATGCATGGCTGTGCAATATGCATGGTGAAAGGTTTGCCATGAGGTGGATAGCCATAAGACTGTGCAAGAGTCTAGACCGGGGACGATACTTAGGATAAGGAGTGTAGCGATTAGTAGTGATCGGTATTGTAGTGAGGTTGGGAGTTCGATTCCCGGGTATGGCAAATATTATAGGAGCGAAGTAAAGTGAGTGTAACACTACCCCCTCCCTATGAGTCAGACTCCATATGACCAATATCGTCTGGAGGCCAATTAAATTGGAATGAAGGGATGGGTTCATTATTCGGAAGTGGATTTTCTGGTTTAGATTCATTTTCTGAAGGGTTTTCCATATCCGGAGGAGCGGTTTCCTCGGATTCAGAAGAGAGGGTGATTGGTGGCACATGGAGAGAGAGCCAAGCTGGGGCCTCTTCTCGGAAATGATCAATATTGGCCAGTGCCATAATGATGAAGTCCGGGACTACCATCCTGATTTCTAGCCAGGTTGGGTTTTGTTGTAACTGGTCCCATTCTGCAGTGTTTCATCCCTCAAAGTTAGGTTCTTCCAGATTGAGGTGATCGTCATTGAAATTGGTGATCTCATCCCATGCTGGAGTTTCATTCCAACCATCGATGGTTTCTGGCTCATTGTCATCTGTCTGGTTGTCCTCGTCCTATTTCTCATCCCAAGATGTCCAATGTCTAGTGGGTTTGATTTTGAAGGTGAGAAGGGGGGAGCCAATCTTTTCCCAGAGAGTCCATTTTAAGTAAACTCCGGTTTTCATGTAGCAGACGATGATGAACCAGATGGCGAATAGGAGCGACATCATAAATATGAAAAGGAGCATGTTTGTCCAGAGTGATAGAATGGTAGGCATAGCGGGGGAGCATATGATTCCATAGAAGATGAGGCCATATAGGATGAGCATGGAGTAGTGAGCGAAGTCTGAGATCATTGTGAGTTGTAAGCGTATTGTGGGAGCAAGGCTCAACCGAGTATTCAGAGATTAGATCGTGGTGAATAAATGTGTTTTTGCCCTGGCGCACCCCAGGGTTTAATTGACATTGAGCCGATCAAAGGGAAGGCAGGTTTGATCAATCTCTGGTATCGATTTGCCACAATAGGCAAATAGGGAATAAAAATCGGCTTGTGACATATTAAGTGATCAGGGAGCATTAGGCTTCAAGTGGTGGAAGTCTTTGATTGCTTCCGACGCGTTATTGAGATTGCCCTTTGGATCCCAAGTGTGATCTTCTTCAGAATAGCCCTTCCAGTGGACTAGATATTCTAGACGGCGTCCTTTCCATCGTGAGTCTATGATGGATTCTACTTCAAACTCTATTTCTCTATCCTCTGTGACTTGCACAGGGCTGGGTTTGAATATAGGTTGGCCTTCAAGGCATTCCTTGTATGGTTTAACCCGTGAGATGTTCACTACTGGGTGAATCTTCATTGATCTCGGAAGTCGCAGTTCAATTGCGTTATCTCCGATATGCTTGGTGATATCATAGGGTCCAAGCCATTGTTCTGTGAGCTTCTTTGATGTGCAGGTAAGTTTGAGGTTCTTGGTGGAGAGCTAAACTTTATCGCTGACCTCATAGTCCAGTGCCTGAAATCTGTGTTTATCTGCTTGGCACTTCATACGCACCTTTACCTTTTCTATGTTCTCCTTTGTCTGTTCCAAAGTTTCTTCCATCTGTTTTGTCAGTTTTTCAGCTGCTGGTGCCTTTGTAGTTCATTGCTCAAAGCCCATTTTTGGCTGATACGATTGTGTGACTTCATGCGGTGATTTCTCTGTACTAAGCTGCTTCTTGGCGTTGTAGGAGAATTGCGCGAGGGGTAGCCAACTAACCCATTCATTCTGCTTTTCTGAGGTGAAAATACAGAGATACTGTTGTAGATCCCGATTAATCCTTTCCATCTGTCCATCTGTTTGTGGATGATATGCGGTGGATAACCGGGGTTGAATTCCTAATCTCTTGCAGATGTCCTTCATTACTTGCAATGCGAATTGTGGACCTCTGTCTGATACAATTCCTGTGGGTAGTCCATGGTATTTCCACACATGATACAAGTACAGCTTTGCGGTGTCAAGGGTGGACACGCTCTTGGTGCAAGGGATGAATTCGACCTCTTTGGAGAATCGATCGACTACTACCAGAATGCTATCGAATCCTTCAGATTTGGGAAGATCCATGATAAAATTGGCGGATATTTCCTTCCAAGGACCTGGTGGAGTGTTGAGCGGTTTCAATTTTCCAGGCAGAGCTTGGTTAGATTCTTTGAACCGTGCGCAGCGATCACATCTAGATACATAGTCCTTGACTAGAGTTGGCATTCCTGGCCAAGTGTAGCTGCATTACATTAGCTCAAGGGTTTTCTCCGTTCCAGGATGTCCAGGGATAGGAATATCATGATGTAAGTGTACTATCTCCATTTGGAGATCTCGATCTTCGGGTACATACATCTTTCCTGATCTGGTGAAGAGGGTTCCATCTTGGTCTTCACAGATTCCGTTCTTCTTACATAATGTGATGATGTCCAATTCTCGGATTCGGACTGTAGCGTCTCAGATGTGGTTCCTGATGTGATCAGCATTGGTGGCTATTTGGAGAGTGGTAGAAGCGATCTGTTCTGGGGTCTGGGGAAATGACGAGAACCATTTTGTTGTCGTCCTGAATTCCCACAGCATGATCTTCTTGGCGAGATAGGGCGTCTGGTTTACCCATTTGGGCTCTGGCCTTGTGTACCCATTTGAAGTTGAATCAGGAGAGGTACTGTGCCCATCGAGCTTGTCGGCGATTCAGATCTTGTTGCTTCATGAACCACTGAAGGTTTGTGTGATCATTCCATACTTCGAATTGGAGATTAGCACCTTCTAGGTAGTGTCTCCATTCTTCTAAACTTCGGATAACACTCAGCATCTCTTTGTCAGCGATAGGATAATTGCGTTCTTCAGGTAACATAGAGTGCGAGGAATAGGCAACGGGATGCCATTTGTCATCCTTCAGGATAGATAAGACTGCGCCAGTTGCGAAGTCTGAAGGATCGGTTTTGAGACGGAATTGCTTGTCAATATCCGGAAATGCGAGAATAGGGGCAGTAGTGAATCGTTGTTTGAGCGTATCAAATGCTGTCTGCTGTGATTCCTTCCATTTG
>JBBPOE010000153.1:0-48010 GCA_038091295.1 Tylopilus felleus | reverse complement strand
CCACCTACCTTTGGATAGATCATGGGTCACTCGATTAAATGTTATTGGTTGGTTCCAATTGGGTTCCAACCGAACAATAATGCGGACATTTTCTAGGCCTGTTTGGCATCCAAACAACGGTATAGCATGGTCTTAAGGTTTTAGTGATGATGTCCACGTATATACCAAATATCACAGCCTCCTTTCCCCGAGCCATTTTGCCCAGCCAAAGCCAAAGAGAAGTCATGAAGCGCAAGAACACCGCCAACTGTCATGATCGTGGTCCGTGCAATTCGTGTTCGTGCACTCTTTTTCTAAATACAGTACAACGCCGTTTTTCCTTTCCCCAGTTTCATGCTTCTCTCTTCCAGGTATCGTAGTGGTTCGTCATCGGCTATGCGTTGTTGATCATGTATCTCTCTCTTCCAGTCAATCTAGCGTGTTGATTGTCGGGTTCCTGACACCAACGGAGTGGGTGAGGAGGGTGAAATGCCGCACGGGAGAGTCGATGAAGAGGCAGCCACAGCAATGGGACCGGGCACAGCGACCACGGATCACCAAACGACTGACGGTGTAAGCCTCGCGACCCCGGCGAGCAGCCCTCAAGACCGAATGGTCGAACTCGTTAAACTGCATCCACCATCAGTCGAGTCAAAAATCACACCGCCAACTCGGACACCACCGCACGCATACAAATCGCGCGGAAAGGGCCACATTCACGACAACAACAAACGTCGACTGCCCGAGCGCTCGACCCGGAAGTCCCTCGCGCAGCCACGGCATTCCCTATCCCACACACCGCCAACGAGCGCGCGACTCGGAAGTCCCTCGCGCAGCTACGACGGCTGAGCCCCAGAAGCCCCAAACGGCAGGTAGGCAGGTCCACGAAGAGACTGCTGACGTCACGGACCCATGCGCAAGGTGCGTGGAGCCGACGAGGCCAGTAGACGCATCGCAGAGTCCCCCAGACGAGCCGCTCGAGGAACGAGCAGGCGACGAGGTCGGAAATGCCGATGACATGCATCAAACGGCGAGGGGAGAGGCCAGCGAAGCGAACGAAGCGGCCAGCATAGTTCGACCGCAACCACCACCACCATCACACATACCCCAGAGCACACCACTCGAGGGGGAGCACGCAGGTCAGACGAGTGGCGGCAGTGCTGAGCTGACTGCACGCGAGACGGACCAGCCAACGAAGACCAGCGCGACCACCCAGATGGAGACGCCGTGTCGACGGACCCAACGAGGACGTCGATGGACCCTCCGGACGCGACGGGCGACGATGAACGTTGTCCAGACACACCTACAGAGCCGCCCGACCAGCCTAAGGGCACGAGAGAGTGAGATGGTGAGCACAGGGCCAAGCAGGCGGTGTCGAGGTTGTTGAGAGAGGTCGAGGAGGATGCTGAGGCCACGGGCGACGACGACGACGATGAGCGCCGACCCAGGGACCTTGCCGAACCTCCCGACGACCCGCAGGTCGAACCACACCACCCCACGGATGTACAGGTCGAGCCAGGTGGCGAGACCGCTGTCGAACGGAATGGACGCGTCACGCTCGAAAGCGGAGACGCAGAGGTCGATGGGGAGGTTGCAAGGATGCGCCGAGATACGCAGGTCGAGGGGAAGAGAGCTGGGACGTGTCGAGAAGCGCTGAATGAGGGTGAGAGACGGTGCTCGAGTGCGCGCGTACGACCGACGACGCTAACCAAAGAAAACGGTCAGCGCACCTCAACGGACGCGGACGACGGCGACGTACCTGAGGCACCCCCAGAACCACCACCACCACCCGACAAACCCGAGCTACCACAGAACGAACCCCGAGACGTCAAGCTCGAGGGGGAGAGAAAGGTGGATGCGAGCTTTGAAGACGCACGTACCAGCGACGAAGCAGATGCGTCGGGGGCATCTATACATGACGAGGACGGTCGAACAATGCCGAAGAACCTGCCAAACGCGTCAGAACACATCGGACAACAGTCGGAGCAAAGGGTTGAGCAGAACTCACCCAACTTGAAGGGAGCTCCAGACCACCCAGACGAACCAGGCGGCGAGAGCCCACACCAGATAATGCCCACAGGTGCCAGGAACGTCCTAGAGACGTGCAGGATGGGCGCGTCGACAGAACGAACGCGCCGTGTCCAGATAAAGGATCAGGGGACCGAATAGGTGAGTTGGACAGGTCACAGGTCGAGGGCCATTGAGGTTGCTCCAGACCGCCGAAAGGTTGTCAAAGACGCCGACCATGATGGAATACGCCCCAGGAGCGACGGGAACGTGCACGTCGATGAAATGAACGCGCAGAGTCCTGATACCAGGCCTAGAGGCCATGGAGGCGAGGGACCCGAGTCGGGAACCTTAGGGCTATAAAACTCACACCCACCGCAGGGGGTCTGTGGCGGGGAGGAAATGCCCTAGAATTTCACGAAAGGTGTCAGGGTCCAAACCGATGCGAATGGCCAAGCATGCGAACTGAACAAGTTCGTCCCTGGAGAAACTCCCCGGGTTTAATTTTCTCATCGCGAGAGAAATAATAGAGTCGTATCTGTTCTCACACAAAGAATGCCACCTGCAAGTGACGTATTAGTGCCATATCAGACCCTACATAGTGCATTTTTCTTACTTGGTACGGCCAAAACACGCCATGACGTCCAGAGAGCTAGCCGCCCTCAGCGAGATCGTCTTGCCACTCCGTTGGACTCTGCTAGCCATGACCACCATTGGGCTCAAGCCAAGTATTGGATCAGCAGCACGACCAGGGCTGCCCAAAGTGCGCCCAGGGGTGACGGGAACGGAGAGATCGCGACGGACAGCGGGGAGATCACCACGGTGCATCCTTTCCATGACCATTTGTTTCCAGTTGCTCACCCACACCGGCCCATTCGCGCTCGATGCTTTCCACGATGTCCTTGGCTTGTTTCTCGCGCTCCTCCATGATCATTACCAACCTCTTCGAGCCGGACACTTCCGCCTTGAACGCGGCTTCCTGTTCCGCAAGCTGTCCCTGTAATTCCTGTACCTTGGCGAGTGCCTGGGTTAATTTTGGGGTGGAAGGACCCTGTGCATAGCGCGTAGAGAGAATTCAGTATGAGTGTAATTTTGCGTCAGAGTCGTGTGTCGCTTGCAGTTGGATAAATTCAGCATGTTTCGTGCGTCAGTAGTTGGCATGTTCTTCTGACTTGGCCAACCCGACAACATGAAAGTTGCAGGCTCTGGCATTTCTGGGCTTGCCGCAACTTGGGTAAGCTCAACTTGGTCAGGACCGTACTACTACTAACTTGTCCCATCGACAGCTTCTCAACGGACACAGCGACCATGAAGTCCATTTATTCGAAGCTTACAACCGCGTCGGTGGGCACACAAACACCGTGTCGTGTCGAAGACGTCTCTGTGGAGACGTAAGGCAGACAATCATACTATTCGCGTCTTGACTGAGATGTCATTTCTCCTTGCAGCGTCGACAGCTGATGGTCACGCGCTCAACTTTGATCGCGTGATCATGGCCTGTCATTCGGACACGACTCTCTCCATACTACTCAAGGCAGAATCTGTAATTACCGAAGAAGAACATATATCAGGTCGGTTTGCATGGAATCGGAATCAAGTAGCCCCACACAATGACGTCAGCGTGGGTCTATGATACTATGCGAATCGTAATTTAGTTTACTGAGACCACCCTGACTAACTCATGCCAAAACGCCGATTCATTTGGTCGGCCTGGAACTGTTTGACGTTTTCTACAGTCGAAGGACATGGCATGTACAAAGCCAATGTGAATCAGGTGTCATTGTGAGTCGCCTGTCTGTTTGTTGTAGGACCTCGCATCGTGATCTTGATAGCGACACGCCAGGACATGTGCGTGTTTTCATACCCCACTCATGGTGATGACACAGTTTGCTCACGCTCCTATAGACGACATGAACATCCTACAGCATCTGCCTGAGAGCATATACGGCCCAGTGCTCATGACCCTGAAGCCCCGGGCGGAATCAGCAACCTGTGCTGAACACTGAGATAAAAGGAACATGCTCCCTTGCCTTTTTATTTACTCTCTCTCGTTCCAACTTCCCACATACCCCTGTTGATGACGGAATTTGGACACGTTCAGGAAGCCTTTTCTTCGCTATCGTGGGACATGCTCTCACCCTCGTATAGGCCCTCGCATTCGTGAGGGACGCCTGGGTGCAGGGGGATCATGTATGGAGGCGCATGGCCCAAATACGGCTTCCACGAAGACGGGTTCACGTCCGGCTTGTGTGCTGTCTCGCGGCCCCCGGATACCATGTCATGTTTGGCATGGCTGAAGACGTTAGCATCGCCCTCCGCCACGCGGACATGTCACATTTACTATTACTGACCGGGACCGCGATTTACGGGCTCGTTCAATCTAGACCCTATGGCGGGTGTTTGCAGAGACATTGGTGGGTATCATCTACGCTTTATGAATCAAACACACATGCTGACATTTTTTGACGACAGCCGCCGTTCAAGCTCGACGACGACCACACAGAGCTCGAGGTTAAGATGTTCATCGCGAATCGTAAAGTGTGGGTGCATCTGGTCGAGCAAGAGGGTCAGGCGCCCGAGATTGCCTGGTAGACATGAAGGGAGTCGGACGTCACCAAGGTGCAGAGCAATGGCAGGGCCGTAGGTGCGCCATGCCTGCTGTACCCGTCTGTGAAGAATGCGTATAACTTTGCGTGACTCGAGGTGTAGATCTTTTGCTGACTTGATGGGTAGTATTTTGCAAAGAAGCGTGCCGTCCTCTATGTCGGGAACTTGGATGAGTTGAAGCCTGCGCGCAAGGTGTACGACCAGATTGGGTTCCAGAGCCTTGCAACACCTGTAAGCAGGTCAAGTCAAAGACGTGGAACAGATTGGATTTCGCCGGTACCGGACTTCTACGATTAGCTATGATTAGACCAGTCATTCCTAACGGGTTATCGCGCCAGCGCCAGACCCTCCGGCGCAGAGATGGAGATTAGTAGGTGCGTGGCCGTGTTCCGGTGGAGTCTCACGAGGTGGAAGTTCACTGAACTGACTGTCACGCTTTACGGCTTCTAGGGCTGGTTCGAAGCACTCGAGAAAGGCACGCTCTTGGGGAACCCGATTGTTGCTGCCCATATGGTCCTCCAAGATGGTTCGTACCACGTCGTAGACTCTTTCGAGCTCGCAACCATTGCCGCCTTCCGTGAGATTTAGATTTATTTGAAGACGAAACCGATCATTTGGGAACCGATCATGACGGTCGAGGTCGTTGCGCCGGGCGAGTTCCAGGCGGCGGTGATCAGGAGCTTGAATGCTCGCTGGGGGACGATTTTGGATAGCGAAATGCGGGACGAGGAGTTTACTGTACCATGGAAATACAGTTGAACGACATGTTTGGGTATTCGAGTCAGTTGAGGGAGAGTTCGGTATGGAATCCAGAGTGCGTTCCGCTTTGGATTTTCTTTTCTTGTGGGTCTCGAAGCTGAAGAGGACTGAAGGCATCTCTTTTCAGTAGACTCACTTGCCAGTGCTACCGCATGTGCAGAAAGAGCTCGAGGAAGCTTGTGAAAAGACTATGCGTCAGGCAGAGAAGTAGACGTGAGCGTCGATAAGGTGAGACTAGAGTTAGAGTCGGGCATCTTTTCACTGCGCATATAGAACTTATCGCATCCACTTACGATTGTACCCAATTATCTACTATCGTTAACACGCATTCTCTCATGATTGCTGATGAGATTGGTCAGAGACAACCGATGAGCGAGGCGTGCACAGCTCTGCCGCATTGAACTTCAATCATAGGTCAATTGTATCCGGATCCTTAGTATAATAATGACTAATCCCTGAACCGTGGACCCCAGCTACTCACGCTAGTATCCACCCTTCGTTCCGGTGGTCTTGGAGCGCTTGAGCAACGTGAACTCGTCGCCGACAGAACCATCATCTCCATGGATGAACTCCCACTTGACAGTAGTCTCGTTAAAGACAGTGAGCTTGCTGAATCCGTAGTGCGTTGTGTCGAGGAGAACGGTGATGTTTAGAAGGTCACCGGAGAGTTCGCTGTGGCTTTCGATGTTGCCGGCCATCCCGTTGATAATGTGGGTCATGGACTTGCCCGGGTTGGTGTAGAAGGTGTTGTTGTTGACAATGGAGGACGTGTCGATGGTGTTGTTACCTATAGGGTAGAGACGCTCATACCAGTGAATGTGACTGACATAAGGAGTCAGAAAATGCGAGTTTGATCATGGAGTTGAGAAGCTTACCCAGAGAGGTAGGCATCGACACCGTATTGGAGCAAGAGACCTTCGAATGCATTGCGGATATCCTCCTGGTATGAGGAGACACCCGAGCTGTACATGGGACGATGGCTCATGGCGAAAACCCAAGGAGTCTTTTTCCGGTCGACACTGGCAAGGTCCGCGGCTAACCACTTGTACTGAGCGTAGGAACTAGAGACGTTGTAGCTGCCTTCAACAGAACCAAACGGGCCACTGTCGGTGATGTAGGTTTCGTTGGCTGTTGGAAGGGTCTCATTGCCCTTGACGTCCCGTTGGAAGGGCGACTCGGGACTGTAGGCGTAGTCAGTCTCGCCGTCCAAGGAGACAAAGTGGGCGAGACCATAGTCGAAGGAGTACCAGAAGTTGCCAACGCCGCCAGTTTCTAATCCCGGCATGCGGAATCGGTTCTGGTAGGCAGTGAAGTTCCTGTCATTGAGAACCAATGGTGAGTTTATAGAGAATGCGCTGAGTGGGTGTCAAATTTGTACCTCTGTGAGGGTGGGCAACTGTAGTAAGTAAGTTCAGAGGTAGGCGCAGTTCCGTTTGAAACATTGTAGTTCAGGTAGGCAGTCATAATGTTGTTGGGACCGTCAAATTCACCACAGGAGGCTTCGTGGTTACCAGGCAGTACCATGTAAGGAATTTTGAGAGTGATATTGTTGGTCCACTGCTGCCAGAGATCCCAGTTGGATTCGTACAAAACGCTCATGTCGCCACCCAACGGACTACCTTGATCGGGGATCTCGCCGGAGGGGAGAGGAACTTGGTACTCCGGGGTGATAACACCGCCAGGGAGCTGGGAGCTGGTGCCATTGTAGCAGACGGGCCAATCATCTGCGCAGGCGAGGATCCCAGAGAACGCGTCATCGGCGTAACTGATGTCACCACCATGCCATGCGAAAGCGAGTCCCTCGTCGATAGCTTTGAGGAGCTGCGTGTATGTCCCGCCGGCATTAGTGTATCCCATATCGTTCAACACCGCGACGGAGAACTGGGCTGAATCACCGGCGGCACGGGCAGTAGTGAAGCTCAGCACGTCAGAGGCGGTTGTACCATTGGCGGCGGGAATTTGGTAGTAGTACGTGGTGCCGGCCTTCAAGTTGGGGAGCTGGACCTCGTGGAAGTATTGACTGCATTGCGTGACAACGACCTCAGAACAGGGTGGGGTACGGTCATAGCTGCTCTCGAACAATGTAAATGCGTGCTATGATGGTTTTATGCAAATACATACGTGTGTGTGAGTCCAGTAGAGATTTGATCTAGCGACTCGCAATCCTCGCCCCATTTTATGGACGGGGCAACGCCCAAACCGAAGGGAGTTTGGTAGTGGACGTTGATACCCTCCGGAATGTATGACAATGAGATGACATTGATGTTGTTGGTGGGGCTGGCCGAAGGCTTGACAGCGGGGGGTTCGACAAGACGGGGGAAACCCTTGCCGTTACCGTTGATGGTAGGGTCAACCCAGTCATATATAGGGACAGTAGGACCAGTATATGGGTATCGCTCGTCCACCACGGGGACGGCGTGGACGGAGGTGAATGCGAGCGCTACCAGTGCCGAGATAGCCTTCCGAGTCATGGTTGGAGACAATGTCGATGTGTGTAACCTGTTTATATAAGGACTCGGTGAGAATTGGACCGGTGGAGGTGATCGTAGTCTGCAGATCTTTGCAGGGCCAGTCAGCCCCAGTTGCAGGTGGTCGATTCGCCGTCGTGACAGTATGTGGGAGAGCGTAGGTCATGAGTGATGGCATCGATGATGAGCTAATGTCCCGACGCGGCCGCATGAAAATATGTCGGAGATTTAACACACCGTGGACTACCGCGAGGATGAGCCGTACTATGGTATGTTGCAAGAAGCCAGATGGCGCGTCTAAATTTAAATTTGGTGTGAATTCCGTCCCTGACTTCTGATCATGAGGTCGAGTCGCACTGCATCCACAAAGCAACGTGCGTGCCAACACACTCCTGAAGCATGTGGCATCTCTGTATTTACAAGGCTCAAGAGGGAACAAAAAACGCACTGGAACTAAAATTGTGACGCGGCCACCGCCGCGACACACCAAATCGGCGGACGCGATACTAAATACTTTGAACAGGAAACGTGGTTGATATTGAACAACAGCAAATTTCAATTTCGTATTCGTTCCTTTCTAGGAAGGTCCTGTGGTTCGACATAGGTCAGCATTCTGAGAGCACGTCAGATCCCACATTCGACAGATGCGTAGTGAATTAGCTTGCCATTAAGCTCTCAAGACTTCAGAGTCGCTCAGCCTGTCGTAAGGGCACGATGCCGGCTCGTTTTCGTCCAACAAAAAGTATTGCTTACACTCGCGGGAACCAGGGTCACCATAGTTCTTGAGTTCAGGGCTCACAGGGATGGAGTCATATTGTGCAAGGAGGGCGCGAACTTTCGCAAGTGCTCTAGTGCGCTTCGTATCGGTGCTGAACAGTATGTCGAAGATCCACTTGCGTTGGAATACAATAGTGAGCCCAGGTGCGTAGCGCGAGCGACGGGCTTGGTGTGCAGGCGTCTGGATTACGGTGAAAAATGGCTCTCCGCCGAAGCAGAGGCACCATCTGTCGGTCTCAATGTCGCGAGGCACATTGGCGGGCCATGGCTTTGGGTCAAGTTTGGCTAAGCCATTGAGCAACTCCCAGAACAGTCCGTTGTACTCCTCAATCGTCCTGTGGTGTGGCATCCTCTTCGCCAACAAGACCGGCGACGTGTTTGGACCGAGGTCACGGGCTTGCGGCAAGTACGCGGTTAACGCAGTGGCCAGAGATTGCATGTGGCGGGGGTCGGAGAGATCATCAGAATCGATGAACAAGTATAGCTGACCATCAGTTTTGAAGCCCTTGGTAGCGTATATGTACGGGAATACAAGGTCTTTCTCGAGCAGTACTTTCTTGAAGTCATCATACGTCTCGCGCTGCCAGGTGCCTTCAGGGCTGCCGATCAGATTCAATAATGCGCTTTTAAAGTTCTGGCTCTCTGGAGAATACGAATCCTCCCGTGCTGCGCAAGGTCACGTTCAATCCGCTGAATTGCCAGTTTTTTTTGAGCCGGCTACAGAAACGTGTGCGGTCATTCACACACTGCCAGGTTGAGTGACTCACCCACAACAACACTCCGACAAGGATATCTGGGCCTACCGGAACCAGCGGGGGAAACAGATCAGTTCCTTTGATGGACTAATTGCACACATACATTTTAGATGAGACCGCGAGAAATTTTGAGGCGCAGTTGGTGGTTCTCGCGGTCTTATTTCCTGTGCACACTGCTGTAAGTGTCCTGAAACTTCGAGGAGCGTAAGAACCACACGGTATGGATTGGGTTATCGCTCCACACTGGCATCCGAGTTGCTCCTGCCATGATATGATGATCACGCGTCAGTGAAGGCTTCTGACTTTTTGACACGTCTTCGACGGCCCGAAGGGAACGTTTTCTTCCGACTGCACCCCACAGCACATGTGGTGTCACCGACTTTAAATTCAAATCGTACGTCGGCATTAAGTGTGGCATCCGATTGTGATGCGTGCGATCAATTGCACAACCATGTGCGTACTCTGGTTGGCAGAGTGCCTGCTGATAAGGATAAGGACACCGTGGATTTGCCATCCTGTGTATCATCCTGCTGGCACAATTCCCTCCGCGTTCGGTCTTGACTCTTTCGTATCTCACCCCGTTTCACAATTAAAACCTCCCAGTCCATGTACGCACGGGTTAAAAACGAAAGACACGATGCAGGCTTCACCTCATAATGAACCTTCTTGAAGCAGATCAGGACATCAAAGGGCGCCGTATCATGGTCAAACATGATCTGCTCCACTTGCTGTGCGACGCGAGACTCGGACCCTGGACTTCCAGGTTTTCATAAAAAGTTTAATGGAGTGACGCTGTTGACATCGTGTCGTATATTGGCTTAGAATGTGGATCAAGTGTCGCGTGGAGGCACGGTGCAATAAAAATAAGATGAACCGCGTGAACGAGAGTAATAATATGCCTGAAACAGTTAATCAGCACTAAATTCAAGTAATGGGGTTGAAACACCTTATGCTAAAAGCTGAAGGTAGTTGAAAATCAATTGAAACTTGGTGAGCTATCGATGATGCATTAGTAGCCGAAACAAATTAACGATAACATAGGATTGTGTTATAATATCCCTAGGGATTTTACGAACTTGGGGTAATCTTAGAAGAGACAAAGCGTACCGAGTGTAAAGGCCTTTCGAATTATCCGTCCAAATATAGTAAGCCCCAGTATTTGATCGACTGAAAAGTTATAATAATGCCCTAGGGACCGGTATCCACGTACGGTATCGTCTATGACGGTAGGAGCTTGATCCCTCGCGGCATGCCGCCGCAATCCACTATTGGCCAGCCATTGACAAGTACAGTGATCTACGGAACCCTACGCCATTGCATCCGTAGGGAGCATCGCGAGCAACCCCGATGCTCCTCGCATCATGATCGAAATAGAATTGCTGATCTCCGCAGAAACAATCCCAAGTCCCACCCCTGTCATCGCCCAGAATGGCAAAAGATTCCAAATGGCAAAGTCCCTCTGTCTCACGTGGACCCCCTTTTGTGCTAGAATGCTTTGCCAGAGTAAACCCGCGAGCGAAGCCGAAAACGTGAAGCTGACGGTCCCGACGTTTGAGGGCACGGCGAGCGCTATGGCAGCTGCATGAACGAAAGGATGATGTTGGTGCCCGCGAGGTTACACAGGAGGACACCGAGAACATCGATCAACCAGATGGTAGGGTGGACTTGATCATGGGACGCTCAAACGAGCCAATTAGCAAACACTTTAACCTAACCCTGATGATTGAGCGCTTCAAATAGGATGAACTGAGAAAATGCGAAGGGTACGAGGGGGCGAAGGGCAATCGCAGCAGGGCAGTGAAAAAAGTTGGGAAGCGTTCCATGTACGACGGCTACAGCTGCTTGATCTTCGCTTTGGAAGTGGAGAGATTGTGACTCTGTTTGGACTCGCTCGTTTGGGTTTCGGGATGCAACCCAACAGCTGGTTCTTTGTCAAGTAGAAGTGAGGATGGTCATTGTGGCTCCGTTTCAGCCTCGATTTTGGGGTTTGGCGATGCGAGTCGATGGCGGTGCGTTTGTCAGATGTAAAAGACATTGATCGTTTCTCGGATGAGTCGGGGGGTCGTCTTGCGTGGGTTGGTGGTTCCCAACCGCAGGACTTTCAACAGGCCCTTCCTCCACAGCCTTGGGCGACCCACGGCCCAACATCCCACGGGAGCATCCATAATGATCCCGACCAATATCGAGTATGAAGTTAACAACAGCGAATGTTGATTTCCGAAGAAACTTACGATGAAACAGAGAATGAGCGTTGCACCGAGCATAAAGCTGCCAACGAGGGCACCAACGGATATAGAAGCACTGCCCGGGGGTCATGGTGAGTAGTGTGAGTTAATTCCTGTGGGACTTGATTCCTATATTAGAATACCAGCGCAGCGAAGCAGAAAATGTTACACGCGAGGAAGGGAAGGATGGTGTAGGCGGTGAAAGCGGCATTGTTGACACTGAAGCCTTCGCACATGACCACCCTGGATAGACACGTTCAGAGGGAGATCATTTTACATAGAAAATACATACATTTGTGGGAGAACCATGCTGGCGGTGTTCGCAGCAGCGAATTTAGCCATGATCCAGGCTGCCGGTTTGAGATCTGCGACTAACGTAGAGGATGACGGGATCGTTGCCGAGCAGGATCGAGACGAGGGAGAGCATGACATAAAAATAAAGATTCAGCTTCCATCCATTGCGATCACCCTAGCTGCAGCCTCGAGTATACCGGTGATGTCGAAAGTGATGGCCATGTAAGCGAGAGAGAAAAACATGAGAATGCTGTAAGGCTCGACGCCTTCCGTGCCTACAATCCCGTTGTGTATGACTGTCGGATCAAGGCATTGAGCGGCCCATAGCAAGGCGATAGCAAGGACTGGTTCGATGGTGAGGTTGATTGGTATTGGTGGTATAGGACGGGGCATGAGTATCTCAACTGGACGAAGATGGAGATGATGAACACCAGAGTGGCGATAGTATATCCGGAGGTCATGAGGGTATGCGAGCCCTGAAGGAGGCGGTCTGCGCACTGTAAAGCGAGTACAGTAAGGCTATGCGGGTTAGAATATATATGCCGGTGCATATTGAAAATCAATCGACCTACTTGCACGATTGATAGACGCTTCCCGACAGAACGTGTGTTTGACGGAAGTTCTGGCTACGTGAAGGAGGGAACTCGACTCCGACTCCGACGCGGCTGTGACCCCCCATTGAGATTTACCAGTCCGTCTATCGACGGCTTGCCTCACAGACGGACTCGGATTTGGTCGCCAGTCTAACATGTAGCACCACAATAGTATGACTACGCAATTCAGCCATCATCCAAGCCCATCACCCCCATCCTCTACCACCTCCCACCCTTCCTCCTCTGCAATCTGCTCTGGTCGTCTCTGTGTTGGAGATCGTACACCTGACACAAATCCACGATCCTCCCTCGTGCCTACCATAGTGTCCCGCACCACACCCGTGCCTGCCAGAGCAACACGCCGTCGATCCCTTGCCGGACTTGCAGTCGTTGCTTGAAGGACCTGTGCAAAGTCAAGTGGAAATGAAGGGGGTGTCGGAGGTGGTAAACTCGGTGTTGTTTCGTGTGAACGACTGACAGAAAGATCAGATACAAACAAAAAAACCATGATAAACCATGTACCGTCCCAGCTCGCCGCTACAACATACTGCCCATAGATTACCGAGCGCATCGCCCGCTTGTGAGAGGGGTATCTCGACACTCTGGGTATGAGCGAGGTAACAAACATTGTACAGCAACATGGCAAAGGCGGTCGTAAAGGATGCCTTGGGTTCAGTGGGCGGCGCGAGAGTCATCGAAGATGCCGTTGCTGGCTCTGCCGACGGCGGGAGAGGTGTTTGCGGAGACGAAGGCGACGACGTGGAGGAGGAAGACGCTGTAAGATGTAACGGATGCTTGGTCGTCCATCTAGATACCCGATCCGTACGTAGACCGCGCAGGCAATAGGACGAACACTTACTTGGCCCAGCTACCCGATTCTCCGCCTTTACCAGCCCTAATCCAAGGTTGACCGACCCCCAACTTCTTCCCGCTCCATTCCGCCTCGAAAGGGAGTTTGACACCCAGATAAAACGTGAGTAGTCCGAGGAAATGGATGGTATGCGTAATGACGGCGTTGATATGGTCTGGTGAATAACCTGGATGACGAAAACATTCCAGTGTGAAGACGACATATAAAGCAAGGCAAGCACGCGTACGTCGAATGTCGCCTGGGACGGGCAATATCAAATCGCCGATTGTCCATTCTCCCTTGGTTCCTGCCTTGCCGCCAATCGGGGGTCGACCACCGACTTCCACGACGTGAAAGACTTCGACGAGCTCTTGAACGAGCCCAGAGCGGGCACGCGCGAGCGCCGCCGATAGCACATGCAACTCTTGCGTTTCCTTGGCCGTCAACGTGTCCAGCGGCGGTGCGGGCACGAGACGCGCGGCCGAGAGGGTGCGGCGACGCGCCGCGAGAGATTCGCGTAGCTGGCGTAGCCGTTCACGTTCTCAAAAACGGGTATCGGTTCACCACGAAATGGAATTATGATGCCACAGGGACGTACTGGCATCATTGTCCCGCCTGAGTCGAGCCAACCCCTCCGCGAGCTCCTCCACCCGCTTCTGACAACTCGCCAAGGATGCCCTCGTCATTCGTGCGCCTTCGATGGTCTTGAGGGCCCGCGAGCCCTTGGCGACTTGATCATCGCGATCTTTGCCAAAGCGTTGTGTCTGCAAGCGAATGTCGCGTAGACTTGCGGCGGATGGGGTTAGCTGAAGGGAGAACCGATCGTAGCAGGCTTACTGATTCCGTATACAGTTTTCGCAATAAAACTGGCGTTGTCTCAGTTCACAATTCTTGCATTCCATGGCATTACGGGCTCCTTGTGGGATGGGACTGCGATTAGCCTTGGTGGGACAGGTTAGCGTTATAACAAGGGATTAGTCACACACAAATTTGGATTGCCCCTGTTAGCTAGAAATATATAGATACCACTAGCTACATAATGACACAAGCAAGAAAACAGTTGATAGATTCACGGTCGTGCTTGATCATACATCCTCGAACCCTGCGTTCCGAACGCGGCTCACCTTGGTCGGCCGCTGCGTCCAGACATCGTCTGGACCTGCTCTGCGCCAAACACAGCCCGCCTTGAGCTGTATCTCCCTCAACGCCGGACAATACCGATTCCACGCATGAATAAGCTCTCTCAATAGGGCATTCTCGTTTTCTTCCGCAGTGCACGCAGCGCGTGGCGACGATGACGACAATGTCGGTGTATTAAGCTTGGCTTCTTTAAATTCGCCGTCGTCCAACTCGCTCCGTTGAAAATTAAACATGGCAGCGAGCTCCTCCGATACGTGTTGAACGGTCCGATGTGGATAACCCCGTGTACTCTGACCCTCTGAGCTCACGTTGTCGACACCAGAGGGTATAACTTTGAATACGCGGACAGACCACAAGTTGGGCATAAGACCAAAGAAATGGGCGCCCATGCCTAGCACCACTTCCTGTGTCACCGTCAGCACTGCACTAGCCATTAGAGAACAGCAGGACGCACTTCGGTCGGATTGCCTTCCTTGTACATGATCTCAAGTCGTCTTAAGTTGCTGAAATGGTGGAGGAGGGCGTAAAGGATTTCGTCATCCCAATGGCAGATGAAGACAGAGAGCGTTTCGAGCTCGGCACCACCGCCGGCCGCTTCGATGTCTTTGAAGGCCTTTTCCAAAGCGGGCAAACCACCGGTTGGGTCTCTGATGGACAGGTGTTTTAGTTGACGTGCACCGGAGACGACGGACTTGATGGTTGTCAAGGGTCCCTGGTAAGAGGCTAAGTTTGGGAGAGCGGTGTCGGGTAAGCGGAGCCAAGGAAGGTAGTTTTTGATCCGCAAGTTAACGATGCGAGGACATTTTACAAGGAAATCGGCAAAAGGGTTAATGAGCTGGTCGTGCGGTTCTGCGATGAAGGACTGCCAAGATTTTTGAGTGGGGAACTTGACCTCGATGGTGTGTATGTGGGGAGAAGGGACAGGTGGATCGTTGTGAGAAGGAAGGAAGAGCTGGGGGGGATGAGGGGGATCCTGAGGTTGAAGAGTGTGCAAAGGAGGAAGAGGGGCACCGAGAGGCAGTACGACGACGAAGCCCGGGTTCCAGTTAATGGGCGGCAGGGGGATCGGTGGGGTGGGTTGTTCGGAAAAGTGTTTATAGATGTGGCATGTCCAGTCGAAGCGGATGACACGGAGGTGTTTACCCTCACCGAAAGCGCGAAGCTCGCGGGCATCGCGGCGACCGCGTACGCCGATGATGGAGAGTTCTGTGATGGGGAGGTCGCGGGGATGAAGGGTAGTGAAATGAGGGCGGAGTGGGGCAGTGCAGTTTTCGATGGCGAGTTTATCGAGGAGGGGGAAGCGATGTACGAACTCGTAAAACGAGTCAGGGAGGACCATGGAGCTGAAGATGAGATCGCGGAGGTTTGTGAAGGTGGCAGCATGGTAGTAGATGGTTTCTGTGACGCCATCGGACGCCAACAGGTCGACGGTGGTGGCGATGCCAATTTCGTCGAGGATGCGTGCTTCATGAGCACGATTGGGTCTCTGCAGGGATGTGATTTCGCCGGAAAGGTGTATGATAGCTCTGGCGCGGCTGAGCTGCTCGATGCGGTCGAGTTGTGAAGTTGCGGTGGATATACCGAGGGTGAGTGCGCGGACGACGGAACGCAAAGAGTAGTTTTGTTGTAGATACGGATGATTTCTGACGAACCTGAGCGGGTCGGTCCAGATGAGGTGTCTATATAGGATTCTTGTTCCGAGGGATCTGAATCGCTTGTTTGTGCGTACGACTGCTGCGATGTCGTGGGGCGAGTCGAGCTCTTCAAAGACGTTCATCCACAGTTCGTTGGGGAACATCATGGTCGTCGTTAAGTTCAACTGAGTGTGTGTGTGTGTGGCTGTGTTCTCATGTTTCCTCGGAGAGTCGGCCACGTCGCTCGCCGCATTCGCCGACGCCCTCCAACAACAAATCCCTCCCAAGACCAATATTTCAATGCACCCCTCTACACCTTGAAAGCATTCAGCATCGCCACCACCATCGTCGTGGTCACTGCCTCCGCTTCCGTCGCGGGCGTCATGGCCTATCTCGACGTTCGCGACGTGAGTTCGTCCACGACAGACACACAGTACACCTCACCCCACACAGATGACAGAGTTTGCTGCATGCATGCGCGCATGGGTTTCACAATCCATGCCCCTCTTAACCGCCAAAATATATCGACGTCCCACCTCCCAAGACTCTGTCCCCGACGACCCCGTTCTCATTGCTGCACAACACCAGTCCTCTACGACGACGACCACCTTTGACCATGACGCGGCACAACAGAGACTTGCAGACGCGTACGACAGGGGAGGCTTTGACGCATGGGCAGAGGCTGCTGCAAGGGAGTTGGAGGCTGAAACAGAGGTCGACCGTGCAAGAAAACGCACGACGAGCTAGTACAAATCGTACGAAATCGCCGGTTCACGTCGTGGACCTTCAGCTAATCTACTACATGTCCACTACACCGTAGCTTTGTTGACGTCTGTCATCTTCGAGAACATATCTTGAGTCGACCTTGTCGACATCCACGTTCCAGTGGCTGTGTTGATATCAAGCTCGTCCTGACCATGATTCATCGAATCATCTCTGCTTCATTACCATGCCAAAAGATAAATCAAGTTCAACACCATCTAAAAAAGCTGCCGCAAAGGCACAGAAGAAAGCAAAGGCAGCTCAAAAGACAGAACGCAAAGAAAAAAAGAAAACAGCGAAATCACAACGCGACAACGATGATCAAGACGACCAAGATCTCGAAGATATCCTCGAAAAGGTGGATTCCGATCCCCTTCTTCCCATCCACGATCATCGTCCCTGATCATCTTTCATGCCGTGTTTCCAGTAGATGAGACAAGAATGGGAAACAGCACATACGGTCACAGAAGAACTCGTAGAAGGACCTCCCAGTAGACGTGCAAATGCAACTCTAACCACCTGTCCAAACGGAAACCATCTTTGGAGCGTCGGAGGCGAGTACTTTAGCGAAGATGGCAAAGCAGTGCGTACTCTGTCCACCGCATCCTGTCATTCTTCCCGACGCTCTACCAACTAGTACTTTTACAATGACGTATTTCGCTACTCTCCTGACAAGGTATATCTCAGAAAGACACCAGCTCATATCCCATTGACTGTCGTCTCCTCAACAGGATGAATGGCGAAAATTCGTTTCCCAAACCTGTCCGGGTCCCCGTTCTGCACACAGCGTCGTCGCGTCACCTGCCGGAGGCGGTAAACTCTATCTCTTTGGTATGACGATGGTGATTTGCTAGCCTGACACCTTGTTGATTCTTGCCGTCGTAGGTGGCGAGTTTTCGTCCCTGTATCAAAACAGCTTTCACCACTATCGCGACTTCTGGGTGTTCAATATCCCGACGCACACCTGGGAAAGAATTGAGACCAAGGTGCGACCCAGCGCACGGTCAGGTCACCGGTAGGGTGCGAGTAGTGTCCCTTGTGGACAGCATCACTGAGCTGCGTTCCAAGTATGGCCATGTGGAAACACTACATCGTCTTGTTTGGCGGATTTTATGATCCTGGGTATCGAAGTGAGTGAATCGGGTCCTGGTCACAACCTCTACTTATCTTGCGTGTAATAGCTCGATACCTCAACGATACGTGGGTTTTCGACACCCAAGAGTACAAATGGCGTCAAATAGAGTTCAAAGAGTCGGAACGAAAGCCCTCGTACGTGCTCTCCCAAATTTAGGTTCGACACCACTAAGAGTAGTATGGCCAGTCCTCGCAGCGGCTTTTCGTTTTTGCCCACACCAGATGGCATTGTTCTATACGGTTCGTCGCTACGTTTTTCTGAAAGAGGATGCGATGTAACAGCGACACACGGTCTGTTCAACAGGTGGTTACTTCAAGGAATATACCAAGGGAAAACGTCCCGTCGGCGTAATTCTCGATGACACCTGGTTCCTCAAGTATGTCTCGATCCACTCGTCATATCCGCAAATGTACTGATGTGATCCAGGATGACGCTCGATCCGTCCTTTCCGACCCCGCTCACGCTAAAATGGGAGAAACGGAAAACGGCATCGTCGGCGCATACGCCAACGCCGCGGGCGGGATGTACGATGGCACTCTGGTCGGCCAAGGGGACGGGGGTGATGTTTGGAGGGGTGACGGACGAAGAACGCGGAGAAGAAAGATTGGAGAGTGTGTTTTGGAACGACTTGTACGTGTGCCGAGTTTTCGTGTGCGATCAGGTGGGACTGATGTGCTCTCTTGGACGCAAGGTATGGATACCAAGTTGCAGGTCATGGACGATGGATTACCATGCATCTCAAAAAACCGAAAAAGAGAGGAGGGGGTGGAAAGAAGAAGCAGGCCAAGGGCGGTGGAGCGACTTCCTCTATACAAGACCTTGATGACCACAACGATGACGAGGCTGGAGAAGATGGAGAGGAGACACAGGCAAGTCTAGGGTTACCTATCAATGTTGCTTGCACGCTCAGCCTCCATTGCAGACTCGATCTCCGGTGGCAATACGACCCGCTTCGGAACCCAAACGCGAGGACGAGATCGACCCGGACGACCCGAATTTGACCCGGCCGATGCCACGCTACAACGCCATGCTCGCGGTGCTTCGCAACACGCTGTACATGTATGTGTTGCCTTCATGAGTCTTGGATTCTGACACTGAGGATCGCTCAGCTATGGTGGCATCTTTGAACTTGGCACGCGCGAGTACACACTGGATGATTTTTACGCGCTCCAGTTAGATAAATTGGAACGGTTCGTGTGTCTAAAGTCAAGTGGGATCGTCATTCCAACAGAGGCGGAAGAAAGCAGTGATGAAGAAGGAGACAGTGGAGACGAAGGGAGCGATGAGGATGAGGAAGACGACGATGAATATAACGAAGGAGAGTCAGAAGATGAGGATGAGAGGGAGATGAAGCAGAAGAGGAAAACGAAAAAAGGAAAGAGGAAGGAGGTGGAGAGTGAAGAGGAGTCTGAACAGCGAGTAGGAGCTGACGTGGATGCAAAAGTGGGGGCAGAGACAGAAGCAGGCAAGCAGGTACGTCATAAACCACCCTTCCTAAAGAACCTTGGCTCACCAGTGCCACGCTAGGACGATCTACGCGCCCAGGCGACGGCATTCATGGGTGTCTCTGCCAAAGACGCCACATGTTCGGCAGAAGATGTGATCAGTACGCCCGCGCCCGGGGAGACGCTAGCTATGTTCTATGCGCGCTCACGTACGTTCGCTTTAGATGTTCCATTTTGACCGAAACTAACATCCGGGAATAGGCGAATACTGGGCACAAAAGGCCCATCAAGATCATGCGAGCGATAATCGTGGAAAGCAATTACGACGGGACGGATTCGGGCTGGCCGAGGCGCGATACGGTGAGTCGGTTCGGCACCAGTGGGTTCGTAGTTGTCTGACCCTCGATCGCGCTTGTATAGTGGAATACAAACCGATATTGGAAGAGGTGGAGAAGATTTTGGCAGAAGCGGGGTTGGACGAGGAAGAGATGAAGATGCAGGGTGTGAGGGACGTTGCACATGGTGTGGGTGCTGGGCAGAGCCGGAATCGTCGTTGATGGGGTTTATCTACACACGCTATATAACGTTGCTGGCAGGAGTGGACTTTATGTCACTGATTGTTGTATGATCTTGGTCAGGACCTAGCGCTGCCATGAGGGGTTTCCAGTTTCGGTACACTCCATTAGGCGCCGTTGGTCCAAACTCACTACCAAGTGTGTTGACTTGCATTGGATAACTTATTATGGTACCGGGGACGAGCTTGGCCAATATATTAATCCGTCGACGCCCGTTTCGTTTGTATTCTGAGCGGCTTAGTTTGGACCATTACTATGTGTTCAGGCAAGTCATTACCGATCAAGGACTTGTGCGGATACTGGTTGTAGTGCGGCGGTCTGGCATTAGTGCCTTGCCGAGGACGAGTTCAAGTTGAAACTGACATGTTCGTTCGACAGTACCCCGATGCCAACTCCTCGTAGACTATTACTGTCCACGGAAGCATACGGCCAGTTTCTGGTTCTCATTCTCTGACGTAAAGGAACATTTGGGTGCGGTGAGGTCAAGATCATGATGGTGCGAAGCCGCTGAAGATGTTGAGCGTGCGCACTAGAGCCTGAGGCAGCCAACTTAGCAGTAGCGAGCCACGACCTACCAAATCAGGTAAGAACCCACAGTGCGGGTACGGGTTACCCTTCCGTGCTATTCCCTACATCTGACCGGTGTTTCCGGAAGCGATGCCACCACCACCAGAGCCGGTGGCTGAAGCAAAGCCTTCAGTGGATATCGCGTTGACACTCAATGCAATACATACCAAGTTTTGCTCGGCTGAAGTCGAACTTGGACATTGGGGATCGCGATGATGGTGATCTTTGGAGAGATTGCGTGGACTACCACTGGCAACCACGTACTAGTATGTCGAGACTCGACATCATCTAATGGTCCGAGTCATGCCTTTGTCCCACATTTATTCTTATTGGTAGCGCAGGTAGATTATGATGGTTCTCCGAAATGGGTTGGTAAGAGTGTGCGCTCAAACAAAATTATGGCAGGTTAGACGTAGTAAACTTCCCCTTCAAAATGCTATACCAGTTATCTATTTGGTACTATTTGGGGATTACCCATGCAACGCTATCATGGTAAGTACCTAGACCTTGGAAGAGTCTGGATTCTGGAACGACCCTAAGCCCTCTTTGGACAGGCTACGCAAAGTATATCTACCATGAGCACCTCTCTCGCAGGTGGCCCCACCACTACCACAGCGCCCGAGCGATCCTCTTCCTTTACCCCGTCGTCCGGGACGCACGCCACACACGGACATACGCCAATGCCACCCGAACTCGAACAAACCCTCGCACTCCTCTCGTCCCACCGTTCCGTCCTCGGCTACCTCCTCCTTTCGCGCGGCGATCAGGTCTCCATCATCCGCCACTCGGGCGTCGTGTTTGAGGGCGAACAGGGCAGAAAGTATGCGAGCGTCATTGGACGGATCGTGGAGAACGTGCAGGCGGGATTGGAGGAGGTCAGCGGTGAAGAGAACGAAGGGGTGCGTCTGTTGCTACCCCCTTTACTCCTTGTGGAGTCGTCTCATCGCACACGCATTTAGGATCATATCCGATTCATGAGAATCAGGACGAAACGACACGAGTTGATGATTTCACCAGGTGTGTTTGGTTCTCTTTTCGCTCTTTTTCCTGTTCGCGATCCAGAAAAACCTGATACAGATTGTGCAGACGATCGGTTTCTTCTTGCCGTGTTGCATGACCCGGCCACTTGATCGGGACGCTGTGTTTGTCTTGGGTTCTCGCATCTGTAATCCTAGGATTCTCGTTTTGCATAATTCAGACTCTGTTTCTGATCAGGACATGCAGTCGTCGTCGCTACAAATACACAGGTATACATCTACGTCCATCCATGTCTCTAATGGTGACCACGAACAGGCTTTGGGACGTATCTGTGGACCAGGATCAACACAGACTCGGAGCGGCGCGACCGAGAAACACAAGGCACACGTACGGTTCCTCGAGATAACTGACTTCCTCTGGCGTCAACGTGACGTCGGTCACGATGCTCTCCTTGAGCCGCTCGACCGAGTTGGCACCCACGATGGGACTCGTGACCTTTTGGCCAATCCAGGCCAGCGAAATCTGGCCCATCTTGACACCCTTTTTGTTCGCGAGCTCCTCGACACGGTTGATGATGGTCTTGTCAGCTTCTGAGAGCTTTTTCTCGAACATGCTGCCTTTGGTAGCAGCCTCACGGGGGGTTTCAATGCCAATGGGGCGGGCGAGGTAGCCTGATGCAAGAGCGGACCAAGGAATGACACCGATCCCGTTGAATTTACAGTACGCATGCATTTCACGTTCCTATGTAACATTAGAGCACGTCAACACGATCCTTGCAAGGGCGACCCCCACCTCTTCGCGGTACAACAGCGAGTACTCGTCTTGCATGCTCACGAACTTGGTCCACCCGTTCGTACTTGCCAGCTCATTGAGGTGCGCGAATTGCCAGCATCGCATCGAGCTTGCGCCAATGTAGCGTACTTTACCACTCTGAACGAGGTCGTGGAGAGCTTTCATTGTTTCTTCTGCGGGGACGTCGGGGTCATAACGGTGGATTTGGAGGAGATCGAGGTAGGGGGTCTCCAACCGCACAAGCGAGGCGTCGACCGCGTTGAAAATGGCTGTGCGGGAGAGACCACTTTGATTGACGTACTTTGCTTGTTGCTTCAGCTCAGGCGCGAGGTAGGTGCGGACGCCTGGATCGTCAGCGACGAGACCGAAGCATTTCGATGCGATCACGATCTGGTGACGCGGGATTTGATACTATCGGAATGTGAGAACGGTAAGATATTTGGATTCGGAAGGAGAAGGAGCAGAACGGATCGGTACCTTCCGGATGAACTTGGCGATGAAACGTTCAGATTCGCCGTTGGAGTAGATGTTGGCGGTGTCGATGGTGTTGATGCCGAGGTCCCACGCCGCTTTCATGATCGCGAGAGACGGTTCTTCGTCCAGGATCCACGGCTAGATCAAGGGAGCGACCACATGAGGCCATGGTCCCATGGCACGGCCGGCGAAGAAGAGCAGACGCACGATCCATTTCGGTGAGCCAAAGCTCATGGCTCCCAGCTGATATGTGGTGATACGCATGTATGGTCAGGGCCGACGGGGGTCATGTCATGTTACACTTCTTTGACTTACGATGGGGACGGAGACGTGAAGGCCGGACTTGCCCAGTTGACGGTACTCGACCTTTGGAGTAGACATGATGCAGATGAGGACGTTGGGTGGATGAGAACAGGATCCGAACTAGTGCTTGAAAGTTGTGCCTCGGACTCGGACGCTTTGTATTACTACGCACTGCTGCCCCCCCAGCTGTGAAGCGATTGAGACATCTCATAATGAATCGAGAAATCGACTGTGAACTGCGATTCATATGTGTTGTTTCTCACAGGTCATCAGTCGTTCACTCGTCTTCTGGTCGCGGCGCAGACCGGTAATGAATTAGTAATGATACCTGGGTGACTTGCACTGCTTGAGGTTGCCATGACAACACGAGTTTACGTCTACGTTGGCTGCGCAGTGTCCACGCCTTCCCCAGTTCCCCACTTTCATGACCACGAACAGGCTTTGGCAAGCCACTGTTGATAACGATCAATATTAATGGCCACAATGACCACCTCAGGATGCGATACGCACGATGCTTTAAGATACGTGACTTCCTCTGGTGTTAATACGATACCGGTCACAATGCTCTGAATAGAGTCGACACCAACGATGGGGCTCGTGACCTTTTGACCAACCCAGGCCAGTGCGATCTGTCCCATTTTGACACCTTTTTGGTTCGGCCGACGCGGCCGGTGATGGTCGCATCGGCTTCCGATAGCTTCTTTTCGAACATGGTGCCTCGTGAAGAGGTGAGTCGGATAGATTCTGTGCCGACGGGGTGGGTGAGGTCGCCTGCCGCGAGAGGTGCCCATGGAATGACACCGATCCCGTTGGACTTACAGTACGCAAGTATCTCACGTTCCTATGGCACATCAGAGCGTGTCAATATGTTTCGTGCAAAGGCGACTCCACCTCTTCGCGGTACAGTAGCGAGTACTCGTCTTGCATGCTCACGAACTTGGTCCACCCGTTCTTGCTCGCTACCTCGTTGAGATGCACGAACTGCCAGCACCACATTGAGCTCGCGCCAATGTAGCGCACTTTACCACTCTGAATGAGGTCATGGAGGGCTTTCATTGTTTCTTCGGCGGGGACTTCAGGGTCATAACTATGTATTCGGAGAAGGTCAGGGTGAGGCGTCTCTAAACGTGCCAGGGACGCGTCGACCGCGTTGATGATGGCTGCACGTTAGAGCCCTCTTTGGTTGATGTACTGCGGTAGTTTGTCGAGGCCCGGAACAACGCTCGTACGGATACCTGGATCGTCGGCGACGAGGCCGAAGCAATCGACGCGATCACGATTTGATGGCGGGGAATTTGATACTAGCGGGGCAGATAAGGAGGGTTTCGGGAACGACTCGGAGCAGAAAAGATACCTTTTTTACCACGAGACGTTCTGATTCGCCATTGGAGTAGACGTTTGCGGTATCGATAGTGTTGATGCCGAGATCCCATGCGGCTTTCATGATTGCGAGATGGCTCTTCGTTCAGGACCCACGGCTGAATGAAGGGGGGCGACTACATGAGGATTGGTCTCACGGCGCGGAAAAGAGGGTATACGTACGTTCCATTTCGGCGAACCAAAACTCATGGTTCCCAGCTATGTGTACAGCACGCTTGGTCAGGGTCGACCATGCTCATATGCATGATGATAGGGCTTACAATGGGGACGGAGACTCGGAGGCCGGATTTGCCTAATAGACGGTACTCAACTTTCGGGGTAGACATGATGGATAACGGGGGTGATCGACTTTAAGGGAGTCGAACACTCTGCGTAAGCTCCTGTATTTATGCCGCCTTGGGCTTTACACCCACCGCACCGATCTTCTGACCATGATGGAATGGAAACTGTACCAAGATTGGCACTATAGGCTTGTTAGCTGGTATTCATAGTCGTTGGCTTTTTTGAGAATGTTTTTCCGAGTAATTTCCATCGCCTAGTGGGAGTTTGGGCCGTCCGGAACGGGGCCGTGTCATTGATGCGGAGCATAGCGATATTATGACACTTCCTGCGTCGTAGGAGAGTTTGGCAGGATGGACAGCGATAGCGGCCGGCCCAGGAGACCATGTGTTTCGACAAACTGTTATGGCAGTAAAACACAAGTTACCAGGCGTGCATGATTAGGTAAGCAGTGACACTGAGAGCCAGCAGTGCCAGTGGTACACGTACGAGCTGTTTCTTGATTCCCATTCGCTATCTTACCTTTTGAACCCCTGCTGCGCGCGTTTGAACTTCTGTTTACTTCTCGTACCCGCGTCTTCAGGTTTCAGACAGCCACATACGGTAAGCGCCTGTCACGAAACCCGGTCTTTTTGTATTGATCTGTTTGCACCCGACTAATCCGACGGCGACGAGATCAGCAGAGTGGTTGTTGATACCTCCTAGGATATCCCCAAGAATACCCTCTAGACACCACCGGACGGAACTGAACGACGCGCCTTTTCACAACCTCTCTCTTTCCACTTCTTCTTTTATTCTCGCTGGACCGAACATGCACTTCGGCGATTTTTCAACACTCTGTTCCCAAGTGCCATCATATGCTTGGTGTAACCTCTTTTACCGCCAGGTGTGCTTCATTTGCAACTGCCCATACTTCATCAATGTCATAGATCACCTCGATCAGGTACTCGACAATGACCGCACCCTCCTCACTGGCTTGTCTACCAACCCTGCAACGGCCCCCGTGGGTGTGAACCCAGAATGTGGGATACCGCTCGTACAGACAAATGGTTCACTCGGAAACATTGCCAACCTTATCGTTTGCGGCCTCAGTGTTTTTGTTGTCGTCGCTCTCATCGTTTTCTCTAGTCGGAGAAAGGCAGCGGTCGGTACGTTCTCGGTGCTCGGCTCCTCCTTGAAAAACGATACACTCCCGTGTGCTCCCGGGAGGATGTTCGTTTCAAGCTGTCTCCCTCTTTCCGCGACTCATTTGGCTTGTTTCCGCAGGGCGCACTGAGCTTCGCATATTTTTTGGTGTATACCTCCTCACATTGATATTCCAAATCCTGACGACTGGATCCGTCATTCAACAAGGCTCCAAAGGCCTAGTCATCCTCACTGCTATTCACGCTGGCTTGGTTGCTACTCTTTTTTGGACTTTACTTGGCAATGCTATCGTAGCAACGCAAATCGTCGAAGACGGTACCCTAAGCGCTTTGATAGTGTGTTCCCTTTCGTTTTTAATGCGACTTCAATCATTGACGTGATTTTGTATAGCCTCTCGGATTCATCAGTCTCTTCATATTTGTTGCAACGATGTACATATCCCTCGACACCGCATTGACGTTCACCAAAGTATTTGGACCTTCAAATCCACAGCAAGCGCTCAATAGTATACCACTATTCGTGCTGACAAGCATATGGCCTGGAGCGTATGTGTTCTGGATTCGATTACGACACTTGGGGACCTGACGTGGTTCATTCTCCAGCGCTGCTCTTATCTATTTCGGTCTGATGCTATACATTGTGGTAGGCGTCCTCAACGAGATCAGACCGTTGTGGTATTATGTGATATCGGCGATCCTCTTCATTCTCAGTCAACTGGACTACTTCCTCCTAAGCAAAGTGATATGTCGGGTACGTCATCGTGTCATTCGTATCGCAATACCAGTGCTTCATAGCGCAACCGTCTCCAGGGTGCATCAATGAAGGTTGATGGTTCATTCATCGCGACACTATTAGAGACGGCAGCCGTTGTCTTCATATACCTTGGATGGCGCGGGATAACGGAGGGTGCGTAGACAACAGTCATGTCGTGCATTTTCCGCATCATTGACGCTACTTGAACAGAGGATTGGGATGTAGACTACTACCCATCATAGTGGAACCTACACACTGCCGCATCCCAGAAACTGTATCTGCTATGTTGTTGATCTCCTTCTCGAAAACCACCCAAGAATTCTTAACCTGTTTGTTGTCTCTATCCGTTGTGGCGATGCACGTCTTATCGCCGTCCATTTCTTGTTTCCTAATGATGACGCCTTCCTACCTTGTCTCTTCTCTCCTCATCCTGTGGCTCCCTCAACCTTTTTGTTCTTGCGTTACCTTTCCCCTCCCAAGAACCATGAGGCATTGTTTTCTGGCTGTGGTTAACACATGCGTCGTGAGGACGGACCCAGTGGTACATAATATTTATTCCAGACGATGGCCTTGTGGACACATTTCGTCGATGTTGATCGTATCCATCACGATCGGTTTAATTGTTCACCTCAAGGGAGATACTAGTCGGGGCGGAAAGGCATTCACGAAAAAAAGAATGATTTGATGCTGACTTCTCTTACTACAGTACGTATTATATCTACGAAATTCTAATACAAGTCGTACGATCGATGAGTGTTCTGAAGAGTTTATGTACATAAACAAGTGCCTGACTAGCACATACCATATTACGGTCATTGCCGACGCGAAGGAAATGAATGTCAGGCTGTGTCGTGCCGCCCCTTGTTTCAGCAGTGTCTTGGCAAGGGGAGAAAGATTGGATCCTCGTTAGGAAGTTGACATGCGCCTCAAACACACAACATACAACGCTCCGCTACACCTGCAAGTCCGTTTGTATACAGCGCAAACAAACGCGTCTCCCATCTTCAATCTTCGTCGATATCTGCGATATAACGTTGCCTGATGATGGGCGTGACCTCGATACACACCCATCCCTCCGAATCCGAGGACGTCTCGCGTGGCTTGCGCTTTGGCAGGAATGAGAAACGCAGCTTGAGTCGCGGGCTCTTGGACGGGGAATTAGGTGGTGTCGGCGCTGATGAGGTCAGCCCACCCATGGGACTGGGAAACCGGCTACGTCGTCCCTCCCTTACTGTCAAAGCACCACTCGATGAAGACACCCTTGCGGACGAGAATAGGGAACGAGAGGACGGAGAAGTGGGCGGCTTTGGCATCACTTTCCGGGGGGTAGATGGGGTGGAGCTTGTGCCAGTGGTGGCTGTAGTGCCGTCACCGTCAAACGGCCGACGTTTGCGGAGCAGACGGCGGCGGCGGGGCAGGAATGGCCAGGAACCAGCAGGTGAGATGCATTCGCTAGGCTGAGTCCATTTGGGGATGGGGAAGGTCTCAGAAATGCGCACGCTTTGGGCGGCGTTGATGGTGACGTCAATATAGTTGGACGTGGACGTCGTCGTCGTCGAAAAGCGCGAATTCTGAGGCAAGAAAATGAAAGATTGGATGAATGGGAGGAGAATGTCACGCAGCGATCATTCAAAGATGGACTTACCAGGTATGGGGGTCTACTGCCCGTATTCGCATCGCCCTCTGACTCCGAGCGATAAGAGTCCAGCATCAAGTCGGACCTGAGTCGTAGTCTTCCAAACGCGGACGGCGCACGGAATGAGGACTCCATGTCCAACAAATCAATGCAGGATAATTGCATCGATCGCCTTGGTTTGATTTGAACATCATGGGAATATATGTCCAACCCGTCAAACGTCGAGGAGGCACGCGTCTGCAAGCCACGAGGTCCGCTCTGGCCGGCCTTCGTGTTGAGGTGTTCCCTCGAGTCCCAGGGTGTGTGACGCATAAACGCTTTGAAGACGTCTTGGAAAGTAGCTAGCGTGGCGGTGTTTTCGTCCGGCGTGGCGCCTCCGTCTATGTCTCGCTCGAAGGAGACAAACTGTGAACAATCGTCATCAAAGACATTCGGGTGTTGCGATCTGCCTGATGAACTTTCAGGCTCGAGCAGCGCTGCGCCCGAGAACGTGACCATCCCCTCCTCGGGGTCCCATAATGCTGCAAATGTCAATGCAGTCTTTGGAGGGACGACCTCTGACCAGCGATTGAGGTGGGCGGTGCCGCTGGAAGTATTACTGGACGAGTTATCCAGGGAGAGACAAAACTACGCGGCAAATCGGGGGAGAAAAATGTATGAATGGAGGGAAGGAACTAATGTAGGGGTGGTTGCGGCTTACTTTATTGCGACTTCGAGTGGAAGACATTCGGGGACAGCTGACCAGCACGAAGTAAGAGAATGAGATGTTCAGTGAGATCAGAGTTGGGGTCAAGGGCGTGGTGGGTGAACGTATAAATGGTGAAGGGCCAAAAGGGTCACCTAGGAATGGAATCAAAAGAGGGATACTAGATCTGGGTGTGAATGTATGTGGATCCAGTGGTCGTATGCCCGCACACGGAGCGGGAGGTGCAAGAGCTGCCGCGAGAGCGAGTCACCTGTATAACCAAGACTTTATGTGACGCGTTATAACGACATCACTCCCCTCCTCGTGTATCAAAAGAAGCGACATACCGGGAAATCCCTTCTTTGTGAGAACGCGTTCAGCGGGGAATTTGCACAAAATTCCAGAGAAACCTAAATGAAGGACCAAACCATGCAAATTAATATGTAACTGAAGATCTTGTAAAGGAACAAGTGGAAGTCTTTGACAAAGACTGAAACGGATAGATTGGAAGAAATTGCTTCACGTGAATCTGACATTGACAGTCAGTTGGAGGTTGAAACCCCATAGTGAAAGTCCACGATCCTCATGAGAGGAATGCGTAATCACGTGCATGGTGCATGCTCTATGGCCAAGTCATCTCCGTGCATCCACGCTGGAACACATGGCGTATGCTGGAACCCGGGATGTGGAGCGTCGCAGAACCAAGCATCGACAAGGCAGGTCGCGGTATCACTCAGCGGTAACAAGTGGGCGATCAATCCATCACTCCTTAATGTGACGGTTTCTCGTTATCATGAGCGCCGACTGTGCGGGGGGGAAGTGGACAACTCAGTACGGGCGCAACGAGGTCACATAGAAGAGGGGTTCTGCACATGACAAGGAATTCCTACCTGTCTCTAAAGGGTCAATCCGAATCCGAGGACACGAAGCCCGTAGGATGGGGCAAGTCCTGCTGGATGGAGGTCCATCGTTCAACCGGTCGTGCGCGGATCAGAAGGAGAAATAGGAATACGAACAGAGTTCACATCTCAGTTCCCAGCAGACGCGGACTGTACGACCATAGGTAGAATGCTGACTGACCGAGGCGAAGGCGGTCAGAAATCCTGCCTTTTGATGTGTTGACATCGGAGCCAGGAACCAAAGTAGGAGTGACCACAACCTATCCGAACCGATGCGTCGCGGTGTCATCAAGGGCAAGTGACATGTCTCGTAAGACCACGACCACGCCTGTGAAACGATTTCCGGTCAGAACAGTAGCCAGTGAAGAGGCTGAACACGACGCATGGTTGCAAAGTTGTGGAGGTGGCGGCGGGTGCGTCCATACTTGGCTAGGCGTGTGATACTAGTCGCTGCTGGCGAAACTGGCAAGGTTCAAACACTTTCGAGTCCGACGTCTGAACGCTACACTGTCTTCAACCACTTTTTCTTTTCATTTGAACTTATATCTGAGCCTCTCCTTTACTTCTCTTATTCGACTCGCCGTACTTTTTATGCAACTTGTCGGACGATGAGCTCTGCCGCCGGGCTATCTCGTCGACGTGTGGCAACAGCCTCTTCTTCCTCGGCCTCTGGAGACGATCAGCCCAGCTCAGGCCGAAACACGAATGGTTCAGCATCCAATGGTGCAGCAGCTACCCATGCGGGCTCTGCATTCGAAGGCGGAAATAAAATTGCGTTCGACCCGCGCGACCTTGATCAAGACAGAGAAGACACCCGCTACGGCGGCAAGATGCCTCGTCTCACCCTCATGGAAGAAGTTCTCCTATTGGGACTAAAGGACAAGCATGTACGTGGCATGTCATCTCACTGCATTTACCCACTCCACCATCCGTGCGACCTACGCCCGCGATTTCCGCAGCATGAGTGCTCGGATCACCGGCGTGGTGTTTCAGTTGTCGCGGTGCGGATGAGTTCGAGTACATTGCCTTTGTGGCATCCCTATTTCCCTTGCTTAGACGCTCGTGGCTCACTGTTGGACAGGGCTACCTCTCTTTTTGGAATGACAGCATCTCGTACGCCCTCCGGGGGTGCATACTCATCGAACTCGCGCTTCGCCGTCGGATAGCACTCGTCAAGGACGCAAATCGGCGGAGGAACCCCTTACCAGACCGCCTGGTGGAGGTCATTGATGATAGACACACAGGGGAAACGATACTCGACGAGACACTCAAAATGATGAAGTCCCAGGAGGGGGACAAGTTCACAATAAATACCTGGATCGACCTTTTAAGTGGTGAGTATCTCGAGCGCCGACGTAGCAGTCTCTGGAGGTGCCTTTGCTATACGACATCCTCCGTCGCAAAAAAGGAAGACTCGCTGATTATTTCATCTTCAGGAGAAACGTGGAATGTCATGAAAATCGGATACCAACTCAAGCAAGTTCGTGAGCGCCTTGCAAAGGGTCTCGTCGACAAGGGTGTCCTTCGTACAGAAAAGCGAAATTTCCTCCTTTTCGATATGGCCACTCACCCAGTTGCTGATGTCCGGACCAAGGAATCCATCATCACACGGGTAGTGTCGCTCCTGACGGCGACTACGTCCACCGTCTCACCAAACGCACTAGACAAGGAGGGCACGCAATGCAGAGTCACGCGCGCAGTGTGCCTTGCCTGCGCAGCCTATGCGGCGAGCGTTCTCGACAATGCGTTTGGCCGATTAACCTATGAAGACCGCGAGGCTGCCTTCCAAAGATGCGACGAGGTATTGGCAGAGTTTGCATGTTGGCCGTTTGGCAGTAACACTGGCCCTGGCACTGCGAGTGGTCGGAGGCGAGAGGCAGTGAGGATCGGCATGGGGAGTGTCTTACCCAGTGGACGCGAGAGCGTGCTCGGGCTCGTGCAAGAAGTTAAACGAGAGATGAATGGCGAAGAAGACGTTGGATTCGAGTTGATTGCAGGGGTGCTGGAGGTTCTTTCGAAATTAGATTCCCTGTTGTGAACGTCTGTCCACGGTGCGTCTCCGCCGTATATTCTTCGCCAGCGCACCGCAGATTCTATCTTGCACGTTACTTATTGAATTCTGGTCCTCATAATACATTATCTTTCTTTCGATCACCACTTGCTTGGTTGTTGGTCTGAAAAGTGAACACTGTGTAGTCACCCTGGCACAGACGAATGGATTGACCGACTGACCTTGAACTTCACTGGGGGCACTGTTACCACACCTCATGTGACAGCACTTTTTAGTTCTATATCTTGGAAAACGATCTTGACGGGAAACTCTAGCTGCCGCATCGGAGCTATTGGCTATTGCGGTGCTGGTGAGACTGCTTTCAATGGTAACGTTTCCTCTTTCTGACGGGCCGGCCTGTGGAAGCTCTTACCTACTACCTCGCGGCCTGGCTAACAGTTCTTGCATTCATCGTCTAGTCTTCTCCCGCGACAGCAACTGTGAGTGCCGATGATTACTGTAACCCCCTTGCTAACAATATGAATCCGTGTTCGTTCTCGGGGTAAGGGGAACATTGCATCAATGAAAATGCATTCGTCACGGTTTTACAAAGACAAGACTTGAAGGCCTGACCCTTCAAGATGAGCCCACTGTTTGTGTCAAGAAGAAGTACGAGAGAAAATCTGAAGCTCCCACAGCTGACGAACCTCGAAACCAGGGCCTGACATGGCATTTACGTGCACGCCCAGCATTCTTGGGCTATATATCAAATTATCGAATCGGTGTACACTAGTCATATGCCAGTGCGTTTGAACATGGCGCAGGTGGCGGTGACTCGTGAGTGGCATAGAAAGATCCTGGTGCCTGACAGAGGTACGTGGCGTTCGATCGCCGCCTGTCGGATTCTTGCCATGTATACTATCCCATTGCTCCACGCGCGAAATGGCTACTGGAGCGTGATGCATGTTGTGGCGTATCCGATGGGGACCCTTCAAGTGGCGATTTAGATGGCGAGCTATGTCCGTCGCCGTCGCTGTCGTGACAAATGGATGAGCCTTTTCCCGCTGACGCAATGTCATTTCAATATGCTTGCCAAGGAACTCCTTCGGGAGACGGATGAACAGGGATGAACCTGGTGGCACTCGAGTGTATTTGCATTCGAAATAAAACGTTTTCCCAGCAACCGAGAACCCTTCCAAGAACAATCACAGCAGTACGTGATCATTCCAACCGACGAGGCTAAAGCATAAGATTTCTGTAGCTGTCAGTGGTATCCTCGTAAGTCCTAAAACTTGATCAATCTCGGATGGGCCAAAGATATGTCCGCCGAGGTTGCCCACCAGTCGGAGCCGTCAGCTCGAACGTTCTGTCGGGGTGCGTTACGCACAGCACGCCCTGTAGTCAAGATACAGCACCCTGAGCCTGAGTCTCTTGACCTCGAACTCCGAATTCGAGCGATGTGGATGACAACACGGGCGCCGGAGCCGAGGGTTGCTTATATGATATCCTGTCAACATTTCTGGTTACAAATGATGCGATGCTTGGGATTAACGTAGATCGGCACCCGAGTGAGTTTTTGTATCGCCTACATGAAGCGGCTGCGTTACTCGACCCGGATACTGTATGAGTTTCCAGGGCGACGAACGTAGTTGGCTCAGTGCATGGATCAACCGCTCATTGTTACCATAGTAGGCCTGCAGATTTTTGGCGACCGAAGGGGCCGGTTGCGCGGGTAATCTTCGCTAATGCACAGCGTCTAACGTCTGAATGCGCCTGGTAACCTGGTGGCTGGCCGTGGAAAATGTTTCGGGAAAGGGTGACCCTTCGGTGATCCGAGAACGGACACACTTGTGGGCCTGACCGTCATCGGTTACCTTCGGCTACTTGTCCCCCAGATTGCCAGGAGAGGCTTACAAACACACTTACATACACTGAACCAGCGGTTTTTCTCCATTAGAAATAGCCTGAGGGTCCAGGTACGCGTAGCCGGGTGCTGTTTGTACGTTCGAGGGTGCAAGATCATGATGGGCTTATAGAGTGTAGCTTCGTATGGTTTGATTACGGGACCGCTGCTGCGCCAATTCAATTATAGCAGTGCCTCTCAGAGGGATGAATTTGACTGCATTCAGTCCATAAGGCGTTGAGGGTTCAGCCCAAATGTGAAAGAGACCTGAGGAGCTTACAATACAGCTTGGCTCAGCGGCTGTCCTCACTCTTTTTGAATGAATGCGTCCAACCTAATTCCCACTATCAGGATGCTTGAGGTCAGCGTTCGACTGTGGCGATTCTGCCACAACATGGACGCTTACGAGGCACAAACTGCTCCCTCGGGCTCCGTACCAAACTAGTGAGATGTGACGATGATAGGATGAGCCATGCAGGATTGGCGTAGTCAATAAGCCAGGTCAATTGAGTAATCTGGACGGACTCTGTGTGTGTGACCGACGGATCAAAGTATTTGTCAGCTGGTGGAGCATCAAGTTAATCTCCGACAAAGTGTTGCTCGCAAACATCACCCTTCAACATATTGACAGGCAAGCAGGAACGGCCCCAAGTACTAGCTCGAAAGGAAGAGTTTGGTCAATGGCATGAGGACACAGGAGACGCTCCCAGCGTTTTGACGTGTATATCTGGGGCCGCGAACCGCATTCTTCCAGTGCCAGGCATCACTGACACTTCGTTGATCCAGAAGAGCCGTTCGACGGCAGGGTACATAATAAGAAAGGTAGCGTCAGTGGACCACCTATTTTGGGTGAGGTAATTTGAAGCCACACAGACGGGTCGACTGGTCGAACGGCTGCTCGGATGCAATCATGGTGATCCACGGGCGTGTCGACTAGACGTGGGGGATGGTCCGGTGGGTCACCTTGTCAATGAGGAGTCCCAGTCCATGCTGTCGAGGATCGTCCGAGGGTGAGCTGGGTTCCCAAGGCACTGTCACCCTGATAGACCTGGGGTTCTGTACGGCAACCCGTGGAAACAGATGTTTCCTAGCCCAAAAGGGCCAAAAAAAACAAACAGGGATGCTGACACGTTAATTAGTCGACTTGTCATGATGGATGATGCACCCCACTTAACCATTCCCTTTTATCGTCCGCACCTCCATTTCCCTACTTTTCCATCGTATTGGCTCCTTCGGAAATGGTCTTCCACTATGACACTACAGATCCACTCGCCGTCGTCACCGCACCACCCCCAGACGAGACCCCAGAAGAGAAGGCTGGTAGAGAAGAGCGCGAAGCGGAAGCTCAGAAAATCAGCGACCAGATCGACGAGGAACTCCATGCGGAGAGGGTAGCACTGAAGAAACAGGGAAACATCATCAAAATTCTACTACTTGGCCAAAGTGAAAGCGGTAAGTCCACCTCAATATCCATCAACGTGTATATCCGGCTCCCTCGGTCCTTCCCTCAGAGTTACAGCTGATCGTCTTGTTTATTCGTTCAACAGGGAAATCTACCACCCTCAAGAGTCGGTGACATGCACTGGTTTGCACATTTCTCCTTAATGCTGATAACGCGCCCCAGATTTTCGAATGCGATTCGCACGGGACAAGTGGGCACAAGAACGCGCCTCTTGGAGAACAGTCATACAGCTTAACCTCGTACATTCCGTGAACACGATCCTCGAGGCACTGCAAGATGCGTTCGACGACGACGACGACGAGGAAGATCCCATCCCTTTCACGGACAAACATCATCTACTTCGACTTCGACTTCGACCCTTCCGCGGCGTCGAAAGCGATCTGAAACGACTACTCGGCGTAAAAGCTGAGGATATGCCAGATAACTCTCCTCGGATGTCTCCCAAGCTTTCTCCCAGAACGTCCTCCGAATTCTATGTTCGATCTCGCAACTGGCGAAGTTTCCTCCAAGCTTCTCGCATAAATGAGTCAGAGAGCTCTCGCAGACCGATTAAACACGATGGCGTGAGCAGTGAAGATGCCACCGAAGTTATCGCGAGCTGCAAAACCGACATAATAGCACTATGGACCGATGATCTTGTTCGCGAAATGTTACGGAGATATAAAGTTCGTCTAGAAGATTCTGCCAGTTTGTTTGTCGTACCCTCTTTCTTCCTCATGTGTACTTTCTCAAGTTGCATTATGATCTCCAGTTTTCTAGATAATGCGGAACGTCTCGCCACCCGTGATTATGAACCAACCGACGATGATATCGTTCGTGCGCGCCTACGTACCCTAGATATTCAGGAATATGATATGAACGTAGCAGAAGGTACGTAGATTACCTCTTGCCTCTCCATATCGATGCGATAGCCTTTTTTCCAGATGGGGATTTGCAACTGTGGAAGATTTATGATGTCGGCGGTTCCCGTACACAGGTACTCCCCAACCATTTCACATTTCGCGACCAAGTTGGATACTCACAACTTTGCAGCGTCAGGCCTGGCTGCCGTACTTTGATCAAGTGAATGCAATCATCTTCCTAGCTCCCATATCGTGCTTTGATGAACGGTTACAAGAAGATCCGCGGGTGAACCGGTTAGAAGATTCGTTCATCCTATGGAAAGCCGTCTGTTCGTCCAAGCTCTTGAGCCAGACGAGCCTCATCATCTTCCTCAACAAGATCGACATCCTAGAAGACAAAATTGCGAACGGCGTCATGGTAAATCGGTATCTTCCCTCATACGGGGATCGCCCCAATGACGCCCAGTCTGTCGTCAAATGTACGTGCGCTACTTGTCACACCACCTATTCCTACTACGCCACCTCGCGAGACGTTGTCATGGGCACTCATCACACTTGACGGCGTTCTTTTTTGTGTAGACCTTCGCCAGAAATTCAAGGATACCGTCAAGCACAATTCCCCGGAACCGCGGATATGTCATATTTATTCCACGTCGGTTATCGTTGAGTCGATTTTTCCTCCCTTCTATTTCTCGCACAGTGTCATTGATTCCCTTTTGGTTCGCGTTTTTCCAGGACACGCAAACGACGGCGCAAACGTTATTATCTGGTATGTAGACATGTCGCTGTTTGCCTTGACGCGTTTGATACTGATCTGTTTAGTACGTGACGGTATCATACGCGCGCATCTCAAAAGAGCCAACCTAGTCTGAGGCATTTCTCCCGATCACCTGCTTCACGAGTTGGATGCCTAGGGGGATTGCTCGAGGTGAGGTGATGAACACCTACACGCTCCCACAGAGAGGGTTCACGGCGTCCCGATTCCAAATCTTGTGACTGCCCAATGTCGCACAATTATATTGTGGATTACATATACAACCAACTCGCTAGGTATCTTTCTCAGTGTCGCTGATTGCTGCATAATACAAAGGCACCCATGGACCTGTTCTAGAGCCGCCGTTACTTATCGCTTTCTATGATTACCACGCGCTGACCTGTAATGTCACAACGGTTTCCAACCCTCTCCCATGGGCCATTTAAGATTGTCAGATTCTGTCAAGAGATCCCGATATGGCTCGGGACTTGTCGTCCTGGTTTCCCTCCGCGCCCCATGACCCTCGACCGGACTTGGTTCGTCGTCCGTCGTCGGCTCCGAGTCTGCGTCCCGATCGACGTTGGCAGCAGTCCACCGCGTGTCTGCCATCAACCCTTGCTCGCCTTCTTCGCGCCATCGGATCGCGCCCAGCTGTGCATGGTGGACATATCCTCGCTTGCTGATCCCCGCTTCCGCCTTGTAGCGGACGGCGTCGAGTTTCGGTTGCGCCTTGAGCTGGAGATTGGTCAGCGTCTTTTGAATGTTGGCCATGGGCGAATCGGACGGTTCGCGCTCTCTGCCACGCATGAGCGAGAGGTGGCGAGAGACGCCGTGGAACGAGGTCGTGCGTGCATGCGCGGGCGGGGCGTAGGGCAAGCTGGGCAGCTCACCGCTATCCGACGTGGGTGTCCACTGCATGCTTTCTGGGCGTTTCCGTCGAGGAGGTGGAGGCGGGAGAGACGACGAGGACGTGACAGATCTAGAACGTGAGACGCGGGGCAAGGAGGACGTGGACGACTGGGGGTCGTTCACGGTGGGCTCTGCTGAGGTGGACGGTCGGCGATGCGGATGGGTCGGAGGCCGTATCGGACCGGGACCGGCGAATGCGAGTGAGCCAGAGTGGTCACTGTGTGTCGTTGACACGCTGAGCCCGAGAGCGTCTCGGCTGGGCAGTGGTGGTCTCGAGGGTGGAGCGAACGGAGATGGAAGTGTCGCACTCGCCACCTGCTCGAGCGACAACGCCGAGCTTGACGTCGACGAGGATACGCTTGGTTTTCGTCGACGCGGTAACGGAGGAACGCACGTCGCGTCGTCTGACCCCGCAGACCCAGAAGCGGGAACATGCCCGTTGGCCGGTTTTGTGAGTTGTTTTGAGGGGCTGAGGCTGCGCGTACGCGTACTGGGGGTGGAGTTGCTGGCGGAAGAGCTGGACGAGGTGGTTTTGAGGACCTGGAGGACACGTTCTTGATCGAGTTGTTCTTCAGCGCGTTTTACTGACTGAGCGTGTTTACTCGCTTCGAGCGACTGTTTCATGAGGGGGCTCATTACATGTGTTGGCTTGAGGGGAATCAGAGGGGGACCGGAAGGCGTCATGAGATTGGCTGTTGAAGTGATCGGCGTCGGCACGGCCTCCGAGGGTCGCCGGGGAGGGGCTGCGAGTAAAGAGGGCTTGCGGGGAGGTAGCGGCGGAATTTTACCCGGATTCGAAGCATTGGCGAGCGGTGCTGTCTTGTCCGCACCATTGACGCGAGCGAGAAACGGGTTTTGACTGATCTTGCCTGGGCGGGGCTGAGGAAATACGGGAGCATGTTCGGGATCTATTTGTGGCATGGATGGTGCGCTGTGTTCCATCGATCTGCGCGTGAATGGGTTCGTTTCTGAGGATGAGGTGGTGAAAGGGGTTGGTTTCTGACGATCAGGGTGTGATGGTGGCGCTTGGACGGGTCGTTTAGGAGGGGAGAGCGGTCGTGAAATATCTGGAGTTTTGGTTGGCCCTGGGGACGCTAAATGGGTTTTTAATGAGTAAACCGTGTTGCGTTCGTATAGAAGCGTTGATGCCCGATGGTGACCGGAGCAGACATGAGACGTACTCACCCTGAACGAATGCGAGAGTCCGATCAACCCCTTTACCCGACCCAGCGTGTATAGCGAGCCGAAGCGCAGCAAAAAATTGGCCACCTGTGAGCGTGTCTGAAGGTAGCATGTTTGGACAAAATAATTTGAGGATCTATACGAAGGATTGAGTGTTGCAAGAGGAGTTAGTCGTTGGGACAGGTTTGGGTCAACCAGCTACGACTGACTGAATCAATGTCGGACGCTGGCAGATTAGAGTACCTGCCCCGGAGCCATGCCCGTACTTCACGTACGCCAACGGACGTCCGCTCGTAGTGGGCGCCGTCACGGACGGGGGTGGTGTATGTGAAGTCGGTGTTGGTGTCAGTGGCGAGATCGTTGAGGGATGCGGTGTAGAGATCGTATTCATAGTCGCTGAGAGCAGAGACATGGAGTGTGAGTGGACGCATCTTGAATTGAGCGTCGTAGTCGTTGTGTCTGCTCGAGAAGGTGGATGGTAAGTGGAGTCGCAGCGCTTACTCGTTATTACGATAGCAGCACGTGTCGACTTTGTTCCTTCATGTTAGTATGTCTGTACCCCTCTGAGTCATTTCACTTTGTTTCAACTGCAGCCAACATGTCACACGTCAAGTTCTTATTGGAACCGCCTCTGTCTGATGCGCTATCATACTACCAATCACCCTCGCTCAGCGACAGTCCACCACCTTGGGAACCGCAGTTCGAGGATTTATCGTCCCACTCGTCCTTGCAGCTACTGCGTCGGCGTCCCCTCGATCCACCCCCACCCTGTTTCTCAGTTCCTTCCCCACTGCGCATCAGATCCCACAACTTCCCGCCTTTTCGCATTCCTGCCGTCAGTGATACGCTCACAGACGGATTTCGTATACTCTATCCATGCAACATACTCGAGGGACATGGAATCAGCCGCTCAGATTGGATCCGCTTTCTCCAAGACCTTGGTGTCGCTGCACGTCTCTCGCGCGAGGGCCTCAGCGCCGTCGGATCGCGCGTACCCATCGCACCCCTAATCACCCACCGCATCTTTCCTCCACGCGCACTCGGTGCGGTCTACGACGGGCATTTCGCACGAAGCCCACTCGAGGAAGTCCGTGCGCTCATTCAGATATGGAATCAGTGTGCGTTCGAACGCCGCAAGATCAGAGTATCGCTTGAAGTACGATTGATCGGAACCAACGGAAAGAAGAGTTACACATTGATCGTGGAGTCGCTATGAATGGACGCACTTCTGTCTCTTTTTAAATGCATTGTACTATTATCCATTGCACATCTTGTATGTTATCATCCTCATCCTCATCTCCTTTGTACGCTTACGGCTCTGGTACATGATTATCGCATTTTTTCGTGCTCACTTGATCCGTCTATCTTGGGACGCTCACTTGCGTTGCAGATCAATGTTCGTGAGGGTCGTTTCCCATCTAGCCTGAGAAATTCGCCAGCTACATCATTTATGTCCATCGCATATTGGCCACGGGGGGGGGAGTGGGGTTGGCCGTGCCTGAAGTTGGTCTATACTTGAGCTGACACCAGGAAACACTTTCGACTTGAACCCTCAAGTGACCAGTGGCACTGCCTTCTAAATCCTCTCAGAAACCCAGACCACCAATGACTATCCGCTTGTCCCAATCAGCAATCCTCGTTCATACTCTACCCAACCCCACATCCGCGCACAGGAGCCCGATTCGAAATGTCCAAGAACAGGGTGCCATGCAACCACACACACTTAGAGACTGCAAACGTCATACAGCACGTTACATGAAATCCAAAGTTAAAAGGGTGGATAGCAGCATGCCATCGCTCTTTGAAAATGAACGCGGGTATTTCGCCAGCAGGGATTTGGAGCCGTGGTAGAAGGCTTGCATATCAAAACCCTACCTAGTTTCAGTACGAGCATCGTCAGGCATGAGCCGTCGCCCTCGGTAAAAATATAATCTTGGAGTTTCTCGAGGGTATGCACCGTCATACCCATTATATTACGCGTCTTCGAAATACTCACAATAGCACAGTCCTCCGTTGATGACAAAGGCTTGAAACGATTGGTTCAAGTTGAATGTGGAGGGGGATTAGGACTCGAGACACTTTCCAAAGGGAATTCGCTTTCCTTCATGGTTTGATCACCAAGATCCCCGAGTGGGTAGGCGCCCCGCGAGAATGAATTTTCCGGGTGTTGTCATTCCATTTGTGCTCGACCTTGGCAAATACATATCGTTGACATTCGTCATAAAGCCATGCCCGATCATGTCCGATGACGTACCGCGAAAAAAAAAAGTGACCGGAAAGCCCTGCAGGCCGAGTTTGCTCGAGTCGGTAAGAGACTCATCTGTGAAACGACGGCTCAGGAAACCTTCAAGCCATTCTAGTCTGGCACTGCAGCAGTTATCAGGTGAGTTCCAGGGTTATATAGACCGGAGAGGCTCGCAGTGCTGCGTAATATGTTTACCCATAGTGTGGCACGCCCCAGCGCAGCCGTGCATGTGAAACGTCTTACGCAAAGGAAGAATCACCCGATCCACGGACATCCATTCAAATCAAGTTACCGATTTGTGGGGCATAACAATTGCAGCTGAACGACATATAAATCCGAGATGCGGCATCTTGAAAAACCTCCAGTGATAATATGAATGACCATTGGGCTCGGTGCTGCGGAGGAAGAAGACTCGGTGTATTCTTCTATTCTCGGGTCACACTGTGCTGTAAAGATCGTTGCCATCTAGCGCGTTCCGGCACGCCGCCAAAACCAATTTCGCGTGCGTGTTTTGACGAGAGAGAGAGTGCTAGCGCGGATGGGTCATCAGTCGGAAGTCTGGGCCCCGTATAATGTCACCGCACTGGCACAGCGTGCCACCACGTTTTAGAACGCTTTGCCATATGTATCCATCGTGCGCAGCAATCGATCACGGATCAATTCTTTCCAACTGCTCAGATGAAGTATAAATAGTTAACCCCAGTATTTTGAAACGAGTCGATTCAGTTGTTACCGTTTCCGATAAAATGGAACCCAGGCGATTTGATGTGCTATCGCACGATTGCTGCGGACGGGAACTCCTTCGATCATGTGTGACCCCAAAGTCAGGCTGCTGCGGAAAAAGACGTTATTCTGAGCAGCGGGATATCGCTCAGGCGCTCACCGGAACTGCATCAACGTCTTCTAAAGTGACATTTCCGTCAGACTCGGACCTCCGGGGCCCTCTTTCGAGCGTGAAAGGACTGCGGAGAAGGTCTTCGGGATGATGAGTTCTTACTGCTCCGCAGCCCATCCGCTTTGGTCCGAGTCGAATTCATCGCACGAAGAGGCGCATATCCGTCCTTTTGTGCTTTTATCAGCGCATGTATCGTTGCTTGCGTCCATGACAGATTTGGTCCTTCAAGTTGTAGGTGTTTTGACGGTAGTATTGTCCTTCTGAAAGAAATGTTTGCGAAATACAACGTGTAGATAACTTGAAGCGTGAGACGGGATAATATAATACATAGTCGAGGTCAGAGGACTCGATGCGGCGGTCGTCATAACAAAAAGAAGTAATAGAACTGGGGGGTATAAGCGGACAAGAACACGACAAGAGCGCTCAAAGACAACTTTGGGAGAGAACCGATCGGTGGTTTACACGATCGTTAAATTGCAAGTAAATTTTTTCATCCTCTTGGGTATTCCCGGTGGAAAGTGACGAAAGTGGGGTGTATCCGCTGATACCATCGAGTAATGCATAACCCTGGTTGACATCGCCCACCACTATTTCCCTGAGGAAGATGAGCTCTTCTTCAAGGCGCTGCCAAATCGTGGACCATCTCCGGATAGGTGTTGTTGGGCTTGGCACATAGCTGGAGCACGAGTGAAGCTCCAAGCGACGTAAACTCGCCTTGTGACGGACAATAAATTCCTCGATGCCATCGACAGAGGGTGTAGGATCGAAGACGATGTTCTCAAGAACGAGTGTCTCGAGAGCAGGGTAGTTGAGGGAACGAAGCTGTGTGTTGAGACTGTGGTAGAGACCTTGAGGACTCCGCAAGACAAGGGATTTCAAGTTGGTATTCGAGGGTGGAAGCAGCGGGCTAAAAGAACCATTGAGAGCTTTAGAGCCTGACCAGACACGCAGCTCCGAGTTTGCGACGACGGACATGGAGAAATGATGTAAGGGAGAGTTGATCACCGATGAGACAAAGTCGTAACGTGTTGACGACATCAGGATGATGTTATTCAGAGTGAGTGAGCGGATGCAGGAAGACTTGATCGCATGATAAACGGCATGCAAAACGGTGACCTGACGGTTGGTGAACCAAAAGGGATGTTCCTGAATTTCTGTGCCACATTGGGAACGGAATGAAGGCCAGAAATTGAGAACGACGCTCCGAAGGTTTTCGAAACCTGGAAGGGAACAGAAGGTCTCTGTGAGAACATCTTCAAGTTCTGCAATCTCGAGTTCATCGCAGGGGTCTGCAGACAAGATCAGCTACTTTGGAAAGGAAGGTGACCGAGAACTTACCCTGAAGACCAGCGGGAAGAAGACAAAATTGCGCGTGATCGCGTGGATCGTAAACAACCTCGCGTACGAGAGTGGCGAGAGAGGGTGAAGCAAGGATGCTTTGACAGTTTTGTGCGCTTTGCATGCTGTTGTGGATGTGTATCTCGCGGAACACGTGGGGTGTGGCAAGATGATGGCAGGTAGTGTTGACGGATCGGAGTGAGAGGAGATCAGAGGTGGAGGTGATGTTCTCGACGACTGCACCGACGAGTTCGATTGGTAGGTCCTTCATAATGGGGAGGGGTAAGAAAGCGGACAGGGTCGTAACATGAGGTCTTGCGGTGCCTCTTATAGGACGGTTGTTCGCCTCCGGTGACCATATGTCCCGTACGTGTCGTAAAGTTTTGGGAGGGGGACGTACATGAAACCAAATCCAGTCCGTGATTCAAGCGGAGTTATATTCGCCATAAACAGAGAACCCTGCATAATGAGGCACTGCGTTCAGTGTTCACAGTGCTACGGCACGGTACTAATCCCAGTGAAGTACATAAATATATAGTGAAGGGGTTAGCTGCTTCAGAAACGCGAAAAAATACGCGGAGTCCCTGGTGTCCCAAGATGTTCGCTACCACCCACTGGCAATCACCGATAACCGTTCCCTTCTTTCCAGGGACTTTTCACACACGTCGACGGAACGAGGAACGTGCTGGCGTGGGTCTGGACAAGTCTTTGATGGTGTATCTGAAAAAAAAAAAATCTCCAACCTTAGATCCAGAAACCTTGTCCTGACCGAGGAACCCCGACGGATGGTCTACTTACGAGGATTTTAATGTCCACTGGATCCTGATGCCTCGCAATCGTTTTCGAAATCTTCCAAATGTTGTCTCAGCGATACGTACCAGGATCAAATCAGTTACCTTTGAGACGCCCAATTACAATACAGATTGTTCGATTCCCGGACATCATCTTGGTGGCACTGCAAGTATCTCAGTTGCGGCTTCACGATATCTCCAATATGTACCTCAAGATCCCCCGTGAGAAGGAACCTTGATTACAGGATGTAAATCAAAACTTGAGTCACGAACCGTTGGCCGCCACTGTTTGCCAGTGGTTGGTTACTTGGATGGAGTGACAAACTCACTCACCTCCATGCAACAGATCGAGGCTTGCGAACCCTTATTTTCGGGTTGTCGCTTCGCTGCGTTCAGTTCACTATTAGATGTCGTACAACTGGAACCGGTGGGTACAGATCACTGTAGCGGGCAGTGTTGCCTGGGCGTGAGAAAAGTGTAAGGCTGACTGCGCCTTTTTATCTAGCCTAATCTGAGTGGTCATGCTGCAACTTGTCCCATATCACCTACGTTTCGAGTTCGAGCCAGGTCGAGCCTCAGGCCACAAGCTTCAGCAATGAGTGAACAAGGATCGGCCGTGTAATTACGCCCATAACCATACCGATGTTCGGGTGGACGCCGTGGGTATGTACATGGCACGTAATGTTACTATGAAGGTTAGCGGTTTCGAACCGGCGGCGTCTGAGCGGCGCCTGCCGATGATGGTGGTATCATGATCATATCAATCCCTTGATCCTGCCCTTGGCCGACAATCCATCCAGCTCTAGTGAGCCGATCCCGGCCCGCTGTCCTTTCCGCCACTCCTCCACGAGCCCCCTGGCTTCGTATGGCGAGATATCCGGCCCGAGGGTACCGACAGTGATATGAAGACACTCTCGAACTTCCGCGGGTAATGTTGAGACGAACTCGTGCTTTTCTTGTCCTGGATCAGCATCGTTCTCGGGGTCATGAGCGAGCTCCAAGTCTTCGACGGTCAATGCCATGACCCTATCATTCCAGAGAAGGTGCCCGAGAGTGAACGAGAAGATCGGCGGGGCACGCTGTCGGTCAAGCGCAGCGCATCGTTCCCAAAGGTCAACCGCCTCGGGCAGACCGGCCTTGTGCGCGATAGTGATGTGAGGTCGCTCGGCAATTCGTTTGTCGCTGACCAATTTGCGCCAAAACGTCTTGCCGTCGTATGGGACGTCTTCCGCTTGCTCCATCTGGGGTGCGACGAGGGCCGCGCAATCTACTTCGGCCAATATCCCAAAATACCGCGGAAGTGAAGGTCCCTCTGCCTTCTTCTCGTCCTTATCTGCCCCTTTCTTCGTCGTTGGCGCATATCCTTTTGCTACTGCAATGGCTTCGTCGATTAGCTCCTGGCTAGGTCGCTTTAGGCCCAGGATGTTGACGCATCCATCGACCGCACGGGCTACTGCCGCTTCGAGCGGCTCACCAATATCCATCTCAATGGTAGCGTCCACTTCGGACTCGGCGAGTTCTTCCCCTTGGTGCAAGAATTTCCAGATGACGTTTTCATGCGACTTTGCGACCTTGTCAGCTCGTAGAGTCTGGTGTTTATCCCCGCGATCAAAGATACGATCTCCACACACTCGGAGTATCGTCGCACGTGGCTGATCCAGTGTCCAATTGAGTGCCAGTAGACGAACTGGAGGGTGGACTTTGGCAACAGCTTCACGCAATGCCTCTCGATGTTCTCGCATATGGTTGTTTCTATATATGAATCTGTGAGTGACCTGCATGGCCTGAAATCACAAACTCACTTGTCAGCGATAACAACATCATGTTGTTTGAGCAGATTGATCACGTTTTTAATGAAGGTGGGGGCAGGCTTCTTGGCTTTCACGTCGTCACTTTGGGTATGGCCAAACCCAAAGAGATGGGCGAGTGCGACAGAGACAGACGTCTTGCCTGAGTCCCAGAAAAATCAACTCCACGACACTGGAGAAGAGATGGACTCACCACAACCTGGGATAGCAACAGGAACGATAACGGTCTTACCGAACTCCTTAACACCCTTGCTGGAATCCTCAAGGTCGGCAAAGTCCGTCTTCCCTTGCTCGGTGCCCAACCACTTCAGAAACCGCTCTCTAGTGACTATAATACCCTTTCCCTGCATGTATCCGTGAAAGGCGTCGCGGTTTGTTTGAATCTCATTCTTGACCCACTGAAGATAAACCTGCGTCTCCTTGCGCTTCATCTTGGACTGTGGAAGTTTGGCATCATCAAGCGAACCCTTGGCAGACAACAGCAATTTTGTGACTTCTCGCCAGTCACGATACATCATATACGGCTCGTCAAACTTCACCTTGAAGAAAAACGATGAACCGGTTGGATACGGTGGTCGTTTGTCACGAGACGTCGAACCGGGTTTCGGGTCAACGATGTTGGTGCGGACGACAAACCCTTCCAGCAGCTCCCCTTTCCACTTTCCCGTCTCAGCGATCTCGTCGGTGAATTTCTTGACTTCTGCCAAGGTGTCGTATACAAGAGTCGCAGTTTTCAAGAATCCCCATTCTTCTGCGAACGTGTCGACGACGTGGGTAGGAAGGGTATGGAACTCTTTGGAATTCTCATTTATGCCGTGCAAATAAAGGCCGGCCGTCTCGGGCGGATAAGCTAGTACATGTTCCTCAAAGTCGTCGTCGCAAAGCTTCCAGAAAGGTGCCCTTGTTAGCTTACGGTTATAAACCATGAGGAAGGATGCATCCTACCTCTGCTACCGCAGTCCAGTTCTTTTCCCAGAGCGCGGCCGCGAGTTGTTCTTCCGTTTTCCCCTTTGATGCAAGATCTATTTTGAGCCACCTGTGACCGGCTTGTGAATGTGTCTCTAGGATGCCATCCATCTCTCCAAGCGCGTGTTTGGACGTGACGATTAACTTGGAGGGTGAAATCGCAGCAATGAAGATGATGCAGCCGTTGGATTTGACCGACAACGTATACTCTGGACCAGTGTGCGCCTCCAAGGACGACCACTGTCATACACAATCGACCAACGACAAAGGAAGATGAAATCAGAATCGTGTGCTTCGTAAACCCAAGAGGACTTTGGAACTTACGTCTGTCCAAGGCACCTCCCCGATGTTGAAGAACTTGTCGTATCCACGCGCGACGATCTGATACCGAGCCTGGTCGCTATCTGCTTCCTTTTTCAGCTCCCTCGTGAATAGACCTCGGGCGAGCGTCGGGAATGGCGACGGAACGTCGTAGTACTTGAACTCGTTCATCTTCCAGCTCCTAATCTTGAGCGTGGTGTCTGACGGCGCAGCGTACAGAGTGGATCGAATGAGCTTGGGTGACTTTTGCGAGATGCGATGCAAATCAGCGATCAACTGCGAGTCTTGGGCATTGAAACGTTCGGATTCGGCCATTGTGGAATACGTCCCGTGAAAATTAAACGCGTCAGAGAGGATGAATGAACGCCTCGTAGTCGGGCATATGTACTGAAGAAGACGTGATATAGTCAGAATGTTGGCGACACCGAGTCAGATCGGCGGATCGTGTGACTCGAGCTGACTTGGAAGGTTGCCTTGGAAGCGTACTTTGCGGTAGAGGTTTCCTGTGTTACACTTGCCAGATGGAATGATAGTCCAGCTCGTACGGCCAACGTCGTGGTGCACGGCGTAGTAGCAAGTATGTTGGAGTACGATGTTGGAGTACTACGACGACCATCTGATACAAACAAGTACAAGCTACGCTCGGCCGTCTATGCCGAACACAAGACTCGATGATTATACATCTGAGTCGTCATTTGCAATAGCGT